>PVKE010000588.1:0-134215 GCA_004027555.1 Craseonycteris thonglongyai | reverse complement strand
CAAATTATGTTATTCAATATAGCATTTATTAAGCTTTTATTTATCTTATAAAAAATTCAGGGGAAGCCGGGATGGCTCAGTGGGTTAAGCGCTCACTTTGCAGCGCCCGGGACCAGGGATCAAGTCCTGGCCCCGGCCCGTGCAGAACCATGTGCTGAACTGGGAGCTCCCCCAGTTCAGTTCTCTCTCTGTCTCTGTCTCTGTATCTCTCTCTCTCTGTCAAAAATAAAAATAAATAAATAAAAATATATTAAAAAAAAAAAAAAAATTCATTGAATTCTTTACTGAAGGCTAACCTATGCCAGGCACAATTCTAAGTGTCTCTGTGGACTGGACTCTGACAGAATCCCCACAATCACCCCAGGAAGTAAGAACTACTAATGCCTTAATTTTCAAGGTGAGGATGCAAGAGATTCAGAGAGGTACAGTGCCTGACCCTGTGTCACACAGCACAGAAGTGGCAGAGCAGAGTGCAGACTCTTTATCCTTACCCTAAAGCCTAATCCTCCACCTACCTTCAACTTTTTATTTGGAAAAAAATCCAAACAGACCGAAAAGTTGCATCATGAACACCTGCACATCTGATTCAAACGTTTTAACATTCTGCTTCATCTGCTTTATCTGTGTGTTCCCAAACACTTACTATTAATTTTTGCTGACCCATCTGCATGGAGTTGCACTCAACTTGTGCTAAAGAATAAGGATATTCTTCTATACAATCACAGGGCCATAATCGCACCTGAGAAATTAACACTAATTCTCTAATCTGTACTATCCAGTCCATATTCAAATTTTCCCAATGGTCCCCAGAAGTCTTTTATAGTTATTTTTTTTCTTAAAATTTTTTTTTCAATCACAGTTAACATTCAATATTATGTTCATTTCAGATGCACAGCTTAGTACTTAAGACATTTATATAACTTCTAAAGTGATCCCCCGGTAAGACTAGTACCCACCTGGTACCATAATAGTTATTACCATATTATTGACTATATTCCCTATACTGTATTTTACATCCCTGTGATATAGTTATTTTTTTCAAACTGACATCCAATCATGGTTCACACATTCCACTTGTCAGTTATTATCTTTCTAGTCTCTTTTTAATCTAGTATATCCAACCCCATTTTAGTTTCGGCCATTGACTTGTTGAGGGAATCTTACCCACAGAGGCTGATCTCTAGACATCCCATCCCACTTCTGTTGTACACAGACCCCCACTGGCACTCTGATTCTCAGCTCTCCTTTCCTGCTCAGAGTTAGGAACTCAGCTACTGATGACTTAATTTTTCCTTTTTCCTCTTGACCTGCTTCTACTCAATCATGACCCTGACAGAGATTTTGCCCAGTTCTGAGCACTTCACAGGAACCCTGAGAGGTGAGTATATTATCATCACTTTCATTTCTGACATGTGGAAACAGGGACTCTGAGAGGTGAAGCCACTTGCTCCAGGTCACACAGCCAGGCCAGGGTCTAAACCCAGGCAGCGCAGCGCACTCACCTGACTGTGGATATCCTCCTAGCAGGGACTTCTTGGCCAGCTCCGTCAGTGCTCCCAGCCCCAAGCCCACAGCCAATCCTGGGGAGTGAGAAACGAGCCAAGTGCCCACTTGCCTGGGGCATTCTCCCCCAGCCCTCTCTCTTCTCTGTCTCTCTCCTGCCTCCCAGCTCTTTGTTGCCAGCCCTCTGTATGTCTCTGTCCCTAGCTTGGTCTCTTACTCACTCTCTCCCTGCTTGGGGTTCCCTTCAAGGTGAGGCTGTCTCTTTCTCTATCCCACTCACCAGGTCTTTGTCTCCTGTGTCAGCAGTTCTCACCCCTGGCTGCACACTTGAATCACGTAAGATGCTTTTGTAAATACAATGCCCAGGTCACCCTTGAGGTTCTAATTAAACTGGTCTGAGATGAGGTCTTTTTTTTTTTTTTTTTTTTTTTTTTTCTTTTACTGAACTGGGGGCCTCACCGCATTTGGGAAGCACACCCCAGTTCAGCATGTGGGTCAGCCTGGGCCGGAGCCAGGATTCGATCCTCGGTCCTCGGGGCTTCAAAGCGAGTGCTTAACCCACTGAGCCATCCCGGCTTTCCCAGATGAGGTCTTTGAATTTGTTTTGTTTTTAGCATCCCAGATGATTCTAGTGTAGCTGAGAGTAAGAAGGCCCCAAAATGATCCCCCAAGTCTCTCTGTGACTTCCTACAACTCCTGCCTATTTCTCTGTCCATGGCTCCTCTTCTTCATGCCTAAATTTCCTTTTCTAAGTCAATTATTTCTCCATCTTCCCTCTCCCCTCCAACTGGTTCATCTGCCTAGGCTTCTTTCTCTCTGTTCCTCCTTTTGATGTTATCTCTCTAGCTCTGATTTCCTCTGCCTCCTCTCTCTTCTTGTTCCCAAAGATATTTCAACTTTCTTTGACTCTTTCACTGTCACCATCTCTGTAAATAATCAAAGCTGGCATTTTCTGAGCACTTTCTACATGCCAGAAATCATCTCTAGTGTCTTATATGAATTAATTTTGTCCGCACACCCTCGTGAGATTAGTTTTATAGGAAAACCTCCATTTTATAGAAAAGGAAACTGAGGCCCAGAGAAGCTAAGTAACTCAGCCAGAGTCACAACGTGAGGATGCAGCAGAACCACCCTGAGAGCTCTTGGCAGCCTGGTATCAAAGCTCTAACCACTGCATTTGACTCCCTCTTTATATTATGAACCAGTGTCTTTAAAACTTGGGCAAGCTGGGATGGTTCAGCGGATTAAGCACTCACTTTTCAGCCCCAGAGCCCAAGGATTGAATTCTGACCCCAGCCCATGAGGACCCATATGCTGAACTGGGGTGTGCCCCCAGTTCAGTTCTTGCCAGGGCCTCTGTGGGAGGCTCCTGGCCCAGTTCCTGCTCTGCACAGCCCCACGCCCACCTGTGGAGTGAAACTCTATGGAAAACTAATGCTGTCAACTATGGAGACTGCTCTGGGACCTCCCCCTTCTCTCTTGTCTCTCTCTGTCTGTCTCTCTGTCAAAAAGCAATACAAATAAATCTTTAAAAAAAATAAAGGGGAAGCTGGATGGCTCAGTGGGTTAAGTGCTCACTTTGTAGCCCTGGGGACTGAGGATCGAATCCCGATCCTGGCCCCGGCCGTGTGGGCCCATATGCTGAACTGGGGAGTGTCCCCAGTTCAGATCTCACCGGGGTGAGACCCTGGCCCAGTTCCTGCCCTGTGCAGCCCCGCACCCACCTGTGGAATAAAACTATGTGGAAAAACTAATGATGTGCAACTATGGAGACTGTTCTGGGCCCTTCCCCTTCTCTCTGTCTCTGTATCTCTCTCTCCGTCAAAAACAATAAAAGTAAATCTTTAAAAAAAATAAAACAAACCACGATCTGCAATAAAAGACATCTGCCTTATAACCGGTAGAGACCAATGTATATATAATGTTTCATAAAACAGGATTTTCCCTTACTTTACAGGTAAATTCATATTTTCCATTCTGTTCTTTTCAATGCTAATTGCAACCCACTAAATTATTTCATGTAATTGTGATCTGAAGTTGGAACAATCCTACTGCGTGACCTGGGGCCAAGTCACTTCACCCCCCTGAGCCTCCATGTCCTCATCTATGGAATGGAAATACTCATCAATTCAAGGCAGAGTGTGTGAGGACTTGCACATTCTTCCAAGTACTCAATAAATGTGATGTTCCTCTCTATTTCTCTTGGTTTTGCAGCCCTTTGCCTTCCTTCTCTGTCTCGCCCTCCTCTCTGTCTGATTCACCCTCTCCCTTGCTTCATTCTGTAAATGCCACTTTCTCTAATCTTGGTCACAGTCTCTGACAGTCACACCTACCCCCAAAGTTGGCCAAGCGGCTGATACGGGAGGCAGGCACCTTGCGTTCTCGAGAGCGGTCACTCAGCTGGGAAACAGAAAAAGGTCTGAGGATGGGAAGGTGGGCACAGTGCCCAGGGAGTCCAACCAACCTGCCACCACACCCTTCCCCAAGCTTGGGGGCCAGCTGCCTTCATGGGGTGTTGCTGGGTGAGTGGGAAGCAATACCTGGGGCCGGGGTGTCTTCCTGAGCCGAGCCTCACGTGCCTTGCGAATGTCCTCCTCACTCAGGCCTCTGCCAGGCCTATCCTCATGAAGCTTTTGGGCCCAAGAACCCCCACATGGCCCCTACAAGAGATGCGGACATTGGTAAGGAGTGGAGGACATGGAGTCTGGCTGGCCCTTGGGATCCCTCCCTGTCAATTTACTCGCTGAAGCCTCCCTCAGCCACTTTGCCTTGGAGACCCCGCACCAGGCTCTTACCCAGCAGTGGAGCCCAGGCCCCAGGGCCCCACAAGGCAGACCAACAGTCTGGCCCAACTTTCCACAGGTCCCCCGCAGGAGGCCCCCTACCTCCAGCCGCATTGCCTGGGGGGAGAAGAGGAGGGAATATTTGAGTAGCTGTGGGGTTGACCACCCTGCTTCGCTCCCCCCGCCCCCCAAAGCCTTCGCATTTCTCCGCGTTCATCTCACCACCAAAAACTTCCTCCCCTGTTATAGGCCCCTTCAGTTTCTCCTGGTTCCCTCTCTCGTTGCTAGGAACCCATAGCTCTTCCTGAGCACCTCCCAAAATTCACTCTCTTTCTGTCCCACTCCCCGCCGTTGCTAGGGTCCTCCCCGTTGCTAGACACCCACAGATCCTCCAGAGCTACTACTCTGAGCCCCCCTCGTCGCTAGACACCTCCTTGGGCACCCACAATTCCTCCGGTGTCCCCCCCACCCCGTTAGTGAGCACCTCCCCCCGTTGCTAAGCACCCACTGCTCCTAGGCTCCAGGTCCGCAAAGCGAGAGGGCCTCTTGCTCTTCCGGGAATCTCAGCACGCCCGCCCCCTTTGGTCAGATAGCCAATGGCGGGGCAGCAGCTCGCGGACTGGAACGAAACCCGCCTCGCTGCGCGTAGGGTTGGGGTTGGGGCGGGGTCTAAGGGTGGGCGTTGGAACCTGCGGGTTATTGCTGGGATAAAGCGGCATTATACACGTGCTCTTTTATGCTCTCGTACGCATCTCAAAGTGCCAGTGGGCGGCGGACCTTTCTGCTCCCTACCCCGTCTTGTTTGCAAACATCCCTCTCCCTCACAAACTCCACACCTCTCCTCTGCACTAATATCTTGCCAACTCTTCTTATTTCTACCCCTAGCGGTCTCAACATCTCTCCTTTGAACACAGGTCTTCCCGACAAGCATTTCCCGTGCACGTGGAGCCACTGTACTTTGCACACCCACCCTCTGCTTCAAACACCCGCATTCTGGAGCTCAGCCTCCTCCCTTGCACATATAAACCCTCTTCTGTGCTCGCCAACTGTCTCCCTCTTGCACTCTCAACTCTTTCCCTTGTATGTAAACACTCCCCGTACTCAGCTCCTTGCACCCTGGGCCCCTTATTTCATACTCCTTGCTATCTCCACTCCACGCCCACCTGGAAGATGGTGTGAATAGGACCCCTATGTTTCCTGTAGGCCTGACATTTCCCTAAACACAGTCAGCCAAGATACCCAGAGCTGAGTCAGGAACCTTGGCATCCCAGCAAACCAGCTCCCAGACCATCTGGGTGTGTGTATGTGTGTGGTGGTGGTGGGGTGCGGGGCGGGGAGGGCAGACCAGCTTAAATGCCTACATCCCCCACAACAGGCTGACTCACCTCTTTTCTCACAGTCTGGAATAGAAGATTCTGGCTGGGGCCTCTCTCCTATGGCTGGGAGGAGGGATAGAATGTGATGCTTTCTCCACAGAACCCTTGCCCCTGTCTAACCCCTTTGTCAGGAATCAGTCCTCCCAGTTTCTATCCCTGTGCTATGTGACCTCAGAAGAGTCTTGACCCTTTCCGGAATTCAGCTTCCCTGCTGGTATGATGTGCTAGGGGGCCACTGCTATGACTTCTCATTGGTCTGTGAAAAGATGACGCATTTTAGAGCCCTGTGCCTAATGCTCCTCCCATAGGTGACTCAAGTTTAAGACCAGACTCACCCCCTTCCCCCTGGCCCCCTCCAGGGTCTGACTCAGGAGCTGTGTGACAGCTCACCCTTGAGGGTAAAAATATATAAAAGGCACCTATGATGATAATTAATTCACAGGACTGACTGTGGCAGATGGTGCCAAGACTGGTGCCACATGCTTCACATACATGTTATATCAAATAGCCTTATGGCTACAAACAGGCTAAAGGCTGGCAGACCTCTGAGCCTCAGTGTCCCCATCTGTAAAATGGGGCTGTGGTATTTCCTCTCGCTCAGTGTTAGTGAGAGATAAAGTGAAATAGTGTATGTGAATATGTAAAGAGCTTGGCACAGGGCCTGGCACAGAACAAGAGCGCTATACATGAGAGACATTTTTTATAGAAAAGTTGCTCTTTAACCAATTTCTATTAAGCACTTAATATGTGCTTTTCTAGTCACTGGGGACATAGCAAGGAACAGCGAAAACAGGCAAAATCTGCCCTTTTGATGCTGCCTTCTGGCTAGGATCACAATAAGCAAAATAAGTAAGTACAGACATAGCTTGTTTTATTGTGCTTCACAGACATTGTTTTTTACAGATAGAAAGTTTGTGGCAACCCTGCCTCCAGCAAATATATCAATGCCATTTTTCCAGAAGGCTCAGATGATAGTTAGCACTTTTTTTAAATTAGGGCACATACATTTTCTTTTTAAGATGTAATGCTATTGCCCACTTAATAGACTACAGTAGAGTGTATACATAACTTTTATAGGCACCGAGAAACCAAAAAATTCATGTGACTTTCTTTCTCACAATATTTGCTTTATAGAGGTGGTCTAGAACAAACCCTCAATATATATCTTTGAGGTATACCTGTATATTTGATAAGGTGACATGTTAAAGAGAAAACTAAACCAGGGAAGGGGTGCAGGGAATGGAGGGAAGATTGTGAGATTAAATAGGGTGGTCAGTGAAGGTCTTGCTGAAGAGGTGGAATTAGAACAAAGACCTGAAGGAGGTAAAGGGGGAAATTATTGGAATATTTGAGGAAAGGGTGTTCCAGGCAGAGGGAACAACCAGTGCAAAAGCCCTGTGGTGAAAGATATCTGAGAAATAGAGACCAGTGGACAGAATGAGTGAAGGGAAAAGTCAGAGACGAGGTCTGGGAGGTAACAGGAAGCAGATCACGTTGTAGAGTATAGTGAGTCACAGTGAGGACTGTGGTTTTTACATGGAGTGACATGGGAACCATGGAGTGTTCTGAGCAGAGAAGGGTCATGATCTGATTTAGAGAAATTAACTCTTATTTCCGGCTCCTCCCCTAACATCCCAACCTCAAAAGCAAGTTCTATCATCCAGTAGGGACTGATCCAGATTTTGAATTAGGTCTGCCTGGGTTCCATCTAGTTTAGAGATGTGATGTAGACTCACTGTATTGCTCTGACTTTCTGTGCCTCTGTTTCCCTGACCATGCAATGGAGATGATGATGATCCCTACCTCATAAGATCTGGAGTATAAAGTGGTAAGTACAGTGCTGGGCACAAAGCAAGTGCACAAATGTATTACATGTGTAATACATGTTGTTGTAAATAAATAAAAAATCCCCTGAACAACCCCTTGAGGAAATTATCATTGCTATCCTCTTTTTACAGATGAGGCAACTGAGGCTCAGAGTTAGACAAGTCTGTTGGGGAACAGCATCCTGGAAGGGATTACTGGAGCCAGGATTGGGCTAGGCATGCTAGCCTCCAGTGTTAAGACCCTGGCTTTGTCCCTCATCTATCCTCGCTTTGACCTTAGACAACTTCTTTCACCACTTTGGGCCTCAATTTCCCTGTTGGTAAAGTGCTTGGCTCTTGTGGCACTGAACCCACATTTTTTGAGACAATCAAATAATATATTATGTATCTTCATTTTACAAGTGACAAAACTGAGCCCAGGGCTGAGGTAGGAGCATAAGTCACTCGCTCAAGGTAACTCAGCTAGGATGTGGCAAAGGCGGGTCTTGAACCCACATGCCTGGGATTCTCCAGTCTTTGAAAGGAGGAAGAGGAGAAGCCGCCACTGCCCAACAGTCTTTGAAACTCCGTCCCTGCTGTGCCTGAAGAAAGGACGGGGAAAGCCGGATGGCTCAGTGGGTTAGGCGCTCGCTTTGCAGCGCCGGGGACCGAGGATCGAGTCCCGGTCCCGGCCAGTTCAGAACCATGTGCTGAGCTGGGAGCTCCCCCCAGTTCAGTTCTCTGTCTCTGTATCTCTCTCTCTGTCAAAAATAAATAAAATAAATAAATATACATTTGGGAAGCCGGGATGGCTCAGTGGGTTAAGCGCTCACTTTGCAGCCCCAGGGACCCAGGATCCAATCCCGGCCCTGGCCCGTGCGGACCCATATGCTGAACTGGGGTGTGCCCCCAGTTCAGTTCTCTCTCTGTTTCTGTATCTCTCTCTCTCTCTCTCTCAAAAACAATAAAACAATTAAAAAATAAATTAAAAAAAAAAAAGAAAGGATGCGCTGCTGGATTCGCCACCGAAGCCGATAGGGAGGCTAAACTGATCACTCGCGGGTGTAGGGAGGTTGGATTAGTTGTTGGGGGTCTTGGGAGGGGGTTGGGGGGCCCGCAACAAGGACCCCAAGAGGACCCAGACCCAAACTGGACCAACGGCTGACGTGAGGAAACCGTCCTCTTCAAGGGAGCAAGGCGGGGCCGGCGCGCTCGTGCCCCCTTTACGTCACGTCCTGTGGGCGGGGCTCCGGGGCTTTCCCCGGGAGGGGGAGTATCGGTTAACCCCTGCGTGGCCGGCGGGCGCGAGCTCCGCGGGCCGGAACCCGGGAGTCGGAGCTCCCCAGCCACACCCCTCGAGGGATTTAAAGGGGCAGGAGGGGCTGGGTCGGGCCGAAGCCCGAACCTAGGGAGCGGGCATGAGGCGCTGCCCGTGCCGGGGGAGCCAGAACGCGGCCGAGGCCGGGGCGCTGCCAGGGGCGGCCCGCATGGGGCTGCAGGCGCCGCGAGGGGGGCGGCGGCGGCAGCCGGGGCAGCAGCGACCTGGGCCTGGCGCCGGGGGCCCGGCGGGACGGTCGGAGGGGGGCGGGCCCCGGGACCTGACCAGGGTGCCCTGCCTTCACACCGAGCGCGAGAGGGCCGGCCTCGGGCCTGAGCCGGGAGCACACGGACAGGCTGAGCCTGAAGCCGCTGGCCTCGGAGCGGAGGCTGAACGACCCAGCCAAAAGACGGAGCTAGACAGGTCCAGCCTCTGGACTCATCCAGAAAGCAGCAGCCACTGGTCAGAGCTCGAGACATCGGGTCCCTGGACGGAGACTGAGACAGATGGAGTTTGGACTGATTCGCGCAGGTCCGAGCTCCAGTCTCAGCCGGAGAGGGCCAGCCTCTGGACACAACCTGGTGTGGATGGGTCCCAGACAGAGCTAGAAATACGTGGGTCACAGACCCAGCCAGAGAGGGCCAAGCCTCCGGCTGATAACCTCCGCACCCGCCAGAAGAGGTCCAGCCTCCGAACTCAGCCAGAGGGGGCCTGTCCCTCAACAGAGCTAAGTGATGCTGGCTCTTGGAAAGAATTGTACATTGATGACTCCAGGACACAGCAGGATACTGAAGGCCCCTGGACAAAGCCTCACACTGATGGCTCCCAAATACAACAGGGTACTGAAACAGCCTGGAAACAGCTTGGCGCTGATGCTTTCTCAACAGAACAAGCTACCGATGGCTCCTGGACACAACGTGGCACTGATGGCGCACAGACACAAGATACTCATGGGTCCCAGACAGGGTCTGGGACAGACTGCCTTTTGGGGGAGCCCAACCAAGATGGCCCATTAGCGGAACCAGAACTTGGGGAGTTGGTGACTCACCTGTACTCCCACCTGGAGTGTAGCTCCCTGACCCCTGTGCCCCGCCTCATCATCACTCCTGAAACCCCTGAGCCCGATGCTCAACCAATGGGACCCCTCTCCCGGGTTGAGGTGGGCAGTGGCGGCTTCTCTTCTGCCTCCTCTTTCGACGAGTCTGAGGATGACGTGGTTGCCGGGGGTGGAGGTGCCAGCGACCCTGAGGACAGGTCTGGGGTGAGTGGGATTGATCCTGTCCTTAAGCCACGCCCCCCAGACCCCTTATCTCCCTGCCTTTGCTTTGAAAAGTTTTCTAGCATCTACCCGAAGTTTCATCTCCAGGCACCTCTTCCATCCACTGACCTCTCTCTGACAGCCAGTTTACTAACCCACTCCAGGCACCTTCCTAATCCTCTCCTTTCACCCACCGCCTCTAGTCCGGGGGTCTAAAATGGATGGCCACTGGCCGACTTTATCCTGCCCAGAAGCCCCTGATATGGTGCGATTGTGTGAGTCTGTGTGTATACACACATTGTTGCAGCAAGGGTCTGTGACTTCTGTTGGATTCTCTGGAGAGTGGATCTGTGACCCCAAAATCTGAAAGCGCTTGTGTGGAGGGACAGAAAAGGTGTACTTTTTACCCCAAATTTCTTAGTCTGCAACCTGTGGCTGCCTTACGGGGTCCTGAACCTTTACCACTCCTTAGTCCATTAACTTCTTTAGGGAGGGAGCCTCCAGCTTTTATCAGATTCACAAGGGGCTGTGTGAACCCAAAATGCTAAGGGACCCCCAGCCTAGTCAGGTACCCTGTGGTCTTCCCATGGTCCCCCAGCTTCCCAGAGGACCCCCAGTAGACTCATTTGTTTCCTCCACGCTCACCCCCAGCTTGGGTGCGGTTCTCTCCCGGTGAATCAGGAGTGCCCAGCTGGGCAGGTTCAGGAGGGAAGGCCACTTCAAAGGCAGATGTGAGAGCCTGGCGTGGGTCCACCTGCTGGGTCCTCCCATTGTTCTGGGGCCCCTGGCTGGACTCCTCACTGAGCCCCCCTCACCCCACATGCCTCCCTTGGGAACATGCTCACACATGTGGCCACAGATGTGAGAGACAGACCTGCCTCAACCTGCCTGTGCCAGAACAAGGGAGTTGACCCTCAGGCTGTCTGCCATTGCCATTCCCTCTGCCTACTCTCATATCTCCTTGGCATCTCAGAACAGCTGAGCTGGAAGTGAAAACAAAACAAAACAGAAAAGCAACCAGCAGTCCTGCCCAGTCCTGTACTAAGCTTACTCACATTAACTCATTTAGTCCTCACAATAGCCCTAGGAGTTACATACGATTATCATCCCATTTTTGGATGAGGAAACCGAGCACAGAGATCAAGACACTTGTCCAAAGTCACACACCTTGGAAGACACAAAGTTGATATTCAAACGTGTACTAAATACCAGACACTTTCTAATGCTGAATCCTGTAACAGCACTATGAGATTGGGATGATTATCTCCATTTTACAGATGAAGGAATTGAGGTCTAGAGAGGCAAAGTCACTTGCTTAGGGTTGGCCAAGTCCGGTCGGAGCCAGGATCCTAACTCAGTTTTGGCTGAATTTAAGATGTAGTCATTTTAACCCCTGTTGTGTGTGGATCTGTCCCTAACCTACTTTCCTCCCAAGGCATCCCTGTCTTCAGTTTTTCCTCACCTTCCTGAATCTTCTTCCATGGCCCACTTCTTTTTTTTTTGTTGTTTATTGGTATTTTATTTATTTATTTATTTTAATTGGTTTTGACAGAGAGAGAGAGAGATACAGAGACACAGAGAGAACTGAACTGGGGGAGCTCCCCAGCCCAGCATATGGGTCCACACGGGCCGGGGCCGGGATTCAATCCTCAGTCCCCAGTGCTGCAAACCGAGCGCCCAACCCACTGAGCCATCCAGGCTTCCCCCCATGGCCCACTTCTGATCAACTTTTGAACTTTCCCTGTTCCAGTACCATCGATGGCTCCCCAGGGCCTTCCTGATAGTGATCAGTTCAGTCCTGTGTTCAGAGCTTCCTGTTTCCAGGCTCCTTCCTTTCTCCCCGCTTGACCCCGTCTCTAAGCCGAAGTACATACTGTTCCTCAAACACCCTGTCTCCATCCTGCCTCCACTCCTTGCTCAAACTGTTCCCACTGCCCGGAATACACTCACTCTCTTCTCACTTCATTTTGAAATCCCATCTGACCTTAAAGGCCCAGCTACTTCCTTCCTTTCCTCCTGTTCTTTCCTCTTCACATCCATCCCATCCTCCTAATCAAACAACAGTCCCTGAGCCTCTACTATTGTCTCGCCCCATGTTGGCTTTGTTGGGGACACAATGGTGACCAAGGTACTGCCCTCATGGTGCTCCCAGGCCAGTGGAGGAGACAGACCCATCACCAGGCTGTGACAGCTCAAGAGTGGTCAGGGCTGTGGTGGGGAAGTCCAAAGGGTTGTAGGAGTCCAAAGGAGGTGACTGGCCAGACCTGGGGTATCAGAGAGGGCTTTCTGGAAGAGGGGGCATGTGAGCTGAGACTATCATGAAACCAACCCAGATTAAACATCAGATCTAAAAAGAGAGACAGAGAAGATACTGAATCTGCTTATGATTAAAATGAAGAAAGAAAGAACAAAAACAAGGCAGTTTTCAACCAGCCTCCTTCAATCCACAGTATGTCTTTGGAGCACTTATTGTGTTTAGCAGGGGTGGGGTGGGTTAGCCCCGGGCAGTGGGGTCTGACCAGAGGTAGAACCAGCTCTGCTGTGTGATTTGGGCAAGTGACTTTCACCCCTCTGAGCCTTTGTTTCTTCCTCTGTAGCAAGAGTCAACAATCCTCATGGGGTTGTGTTTTCAGGATTAAGTAGGCTATGACACACTGAGTCTTTGTCATTATGCCTGGAATGTTCCAGGTGCTTAGTAAACAGGAACCTTTATTAATCACCTCCTCTCTACTCTGGCAGCTGGGGGTAGGGGGTGGGGGTGGGAGGGATAGCTCTTCCTGAATCCTACAGCTCAGTACCCTGACTCTGCTTGACCTTCCCATCTCAATTAGATGTCAGCTGGGTAGCTAGGCTCTGAGGGGGTGGGAGAGAATGTGGCCTTGACCCCTGGGTGGCAAGTGAGCCACACAACTTCTTTCTCTGGAGAAGATCCATTTCTCCCAATACTTGTGAAGGGCCTGCTATGTGCTTGGAGGAGAGAGAGAGAGAGAGACAGAGAGAGACAGAGAGAGACAGAGAGAGAGAGAGAACGAAAACACGTACACACATGCATGTGGATCAGACGCCAAGCCAGTTTCAAACTCCTGGTTGAGTCAACAAAGATACAACTAAGTCCTTGTTTTTTGTTTGCTTCTCTGGTTTTCCATTGCTCACTTGCGCTCTCTCTCTCTCTCTCTCTCTCTCTCTCTCTCTCTCTCTGTTTTTCCCTGCTTCTATCTTTTCTTTCTCTGCCATTACTTCGTATCCATGTCTCTCTTTCTGTCTTTCTATATTGCTTTCGCTTCTAGTAATTCTGTGTCTTTGTCTCGATTAGTCAGAATAGGTCAGGATTTGCTGTAGGAACAAACAGTCCCAGGCAGCTCTGTTCCCTGCTGACTTCACTCAGGTCCCAGGCTGAGGAAGCCTCCACTTCTCTTTCCATCCCTTTCTACAGTACTGAAAAGAACATGGAAGGTCACACACTGATTTTAAGGCTTCCACCCAAAAGTAACCCTTCTGCTCATATTTCATTGGCCAAAGCAAGTCACTAACCTAAGTTCAAGAGGGCAGGAACATGCCTGCAAGGGGGAAGGGCTGGAGCTATTTGGTGAGCAGCTCTTCTGACTGCTGCTATCTTTGTCCATGTCTCTCTGTCTCTGTCATCACACTGTCCTCTGTCTTGGTTTCTTCCCTCTGTGATTCAGCTTCCATCCATCAACTCCTGCCTCTTTCATTTTCCCTAGAAGGTCTGACATGGTTTTGGGACAGAGATAAGGCTTTCAAAGTTTTGGTGTATATAGTTGTGTGTGTTGGAGGGGGCGGGGGATGGCGGCAGGATTTGAGGAGTATTTGTTACTACAACAAAACCTGGTCTGTCTTTACTCGTTCAAAAAGGACAGAGAGACAGATACAAAAGAAGTGATGAGAGGTGGGGACAGACTCTTCCCCACCTTTGCAGAGGTCTTTGGGGGATCTTGTGATTGCTGGAGTTAGGTGGGCTTGGCTCACCCCAGGGAGCTTGGGACCAGTGATCCCAGGTCCATCTTCACCCCCTCTCATGGCAGTACCCCCAACCATCCTCTTCCTTTCTCAGCCTCAGCCCTCACCCCACCTTGCTCTGCCCCATACAGAACAAACCATGGAAGAAACTGAAGACAGTACTGAAGTATTCGCCCTTTGTGGTCTCCTTCCGAAAACACTACCCTTGGGTCCAGCTATCCGGACATGCTGGTGAGAGCGGGGAGCTGGGGCAGGCGGGGGTTGGGGTGCGGGGGACAATAGGCAGGGCTGGGCAGAGATGCTTGGGCAGAGATGCTTGGGCCGGGGAAGGAAAGCTACAGAGCTATTCCCTGTGGTTTAGTTTCCCCATCTGTAGAATGGGTTTGGTGACAGCCCCCACCCCATGGGGCTGTTAGTGAAGTGCTTAAGCCCGCGCCTGGCTGTTCATACATCAGGGCAGAGGGCTGTTCCTTGTTATCCCAGAATTTGGTGTGCAGAGTAGAGGTGTAAATTTATAACCCTGGGGACAAATTGGCCTGGGAATAAATCCTAATTCAGCTCTTTATTTATGGATGACTCTAGCAAAGTTACTTTCCCTCACTGGGCTTCAGTTTCCTCTTCTTTGACTGAAGGGTTAAAATCAAAATATATGTCGAGATTGTGACACGGGCCCCTCATGAATGGAAATGATCATTCCTGTCTTTGTCCTGTGTCCAGAGCCTAGTTGGCCTCCAATAAACAGCAGCAATAATGTTTTCCCCCAGGGTGTAGCATGTCTCCAGTACATAATAGAACAGGGCCTACTATATATATAGCATTTTTTGTAAAAGGTTAGACAATACATATCTTCAGTTTTATGGGCCATGTGGTTTCTGTCATAACTTCTTTTTTCTTTAAAGATTTATTTTTATTGTTTTTTGGCAGAGAGACAGAGAGAAAGGGGAGGGCTCAGAGCAGTCTCCACAGTTGACAGCATTAGTTTTCCATATAGTTTCACTCCACAGGTGGGCACGGGGCTACGCAGGGCAGGAACTGGGCTGAGAGCCTCCCACATAGGTCTGGCAAGAACTGAGCTGGGGGCACACCCCAGTTCAGCATATGGGTCCACCTTGGTTGGGGCCAGGATTCGATCCTCAGGCTCTGGGGCTGCAAAGCGAGCGCTTAACCCACTGAGCCATCCCAGTTTCTCCTCTGTCAAAGCTGTTAACTATGCTGTCAAAGCACAAAAGCAGCCACAGGTGATATGTGAACATGTCTTTGTTCCAGTAAGGGTTTACTTACAAAAATGGGCAGTGGGTTGAACTAGGGCAACCATCCATGCCCACCAGCAAAGGGAAACAGGAGGGGGAACTCATCTGCTTTATTCATCCTTAGATCTGAGTCTGAGAAATGGCAAAGTTAGGCCAACCAGACATACTGTTTTAAATGGGACAGAAAGCAATGGTATACCCCATTTCAAATGGTACATATGGTCAGCCTATTGACACCTTGAGTTTAGCCCAGTGAGACTAGGCTGACCGTCCATACTGTTTGAAATGGGACAGAACCGTTGTTTTCTGTCCTGTTTAAAATGGTACATCTGGTCAGCCCTAGGCAAGCTCCCATCTGACACTATAAACACAGGCCTGCCATCTATCTGTGTCCTAGTTACTATTGTTGAGTTAAAGCAAGAACTAAAAAACCCAAAAACCTCCAAACTTAGTTGCGGTTTAAAAAATAAAATTTAGTGGACTAAAACAACTGTTTGGTTTTACTGACATGTTTGGGGTCAGGAATTCAGACAGGGCATGGCAGGGTTGGCTTGTTGCTGCTGCATGATGTCTGGGAACTCAGTTAGGACAACCTGACGGCTACAAACTGGGAACTTCTGGAGGGTTATTCACTGGCGTGCCTGGTGAGTGGTGCTGACTGTTGCTGGGTCTCAGCTGGGGCTTCTGGTGGAAAGCCTATACGTGGTTTCCCCATGTAGCTGCTTGGGCTTCCTCACAGTATGGTCACCTCGAGTTGTACGATTTCTCACATGGCAGCTCAGGAATGTAAAGTGTCTCTGTCAACACAGTGGAAGCTGCATTTCCTTTTATGACCTAGACTCAGGTCACACAGTGTTGCTTCTGCCATAAGCCCTTCCAGATTCAAGGGGAGAAGAATGAGATTCCATTTCTTGCTGGGGAATGGCAAAATTCTAGAGGAGTATGTGGGACAAGAACTATTGTTACAGCCATCTTTGGAAAATATAATCTGAAAATACAATCTGCCTCCATAAGAATTTGTAATTCTATTACACTAACTATCTGCAATGGTCCATGAAATGCTAGAGTTGTCAGTTAACTTAAACAAGCCCCAGTTGTTAGCACTCTGGGCCTCCAGGCAGAAGCAAATGCACATCTGCTCTGAAGAGTCAGGCTCTTGACTCAGATCTCACAAAAATTCCCACAGCTGATTGTGAGCTCACAATCTAAAATTACAAAACAAATGAAGATGGAGTCTGCTGTGAGGACTTTGTTTAAACAAAGAGCAGAAATAGGCCCTTCCATTGCCACCCCTTGCCAAGATTTTGAGAGTTGCAGAAAGGGAGAGAAAGCATTGCAGAATGGTCAGGCAAAATGATGGTAGACAGGATCTAATGCATACAGGAGATCGGGGGATTTTCTTGCTGATCCAGTCCTTGACCCTCTTCTTGACTGTGCTGCTCCTAGGGAACTTCCAGGCAGGAGAGAATGGTCGGATTCTAAAGCGTTTCTGTCAGTGTGAGCAGCGTAGCCTGGAGCAGCTGATGAATGACCTCCTGCGGCCTTTCGTGCCAACCTACTATGGCGTGGTGCAGAAGGATGGCCAGACCTTCAACCAGATGGAAGATCTCCTGGCAGACTTTGAAGGCCCTTCCATCATGGACTGCAAGATGGGCAGCAGGTGGGATCAGGGACAGCCATAAGGCAAAGGTAGAGGGCAGGGGTGGGCATTTTTTAAATTACTGTTTTTGAGGGGGTTGCAGAGAGAGAGAAAGAGAGAGAGAGAGAGAGAGAGAGAGAGAGAGAGAGAGAGAGAGAGAGAGAGAGAGAGAGAAAGAGAGAAAGGGTGGACCCAGAGCAGTCTCCATAGTTGTACATAATTAACTGTAAGATTGCATTCTACACAGGCAGATATGAGGACGTGCAGGGCGGGAACCCAACCAAGGGCCTCCCGTAGGGAAGGTGAGAGCCTTCACTGTTGAGCCATCCCTGTGGTTACCAGTTGCACTGCAGTTCAGCATATGGGGGTTTCACAGGCTGGGGCTGGGAATTGAATCCTAACCTCACAGTTGTGATGCAAGCACTCAACTGCTGAGCTATCCCAGCACCCTCATGGGTGGGCATTTTTTAAGATAGTGCCAAGTCAGCCTTCAGAGTGGTTGTACATACATTCCCACCAGCAGTGTATGAGAGTTATTGTTCTATTTTCTCATCAACACTTGGTATCACCTGTTTTATTAATTTTAACCATTCTGATGAGTGCCTCATGTTCTTTTTGGTGTGTTTTATTTTTTTTAATTGAATTTATTCAGGTGACATTGGCTAGTAAAATTATATAAGTTTCAAGTGTAAATTCTATAATACATTGTCTATATGTTGCATTGTGTGCTCATCACCCTGAGTCATTTCTCCTTCGTCACCATATACTTGACCCCCTCTTCATTATGGTTTTAATTTCTGTTTCTCTGATGACCAAAGACAGTGAGTTTTGATTGGCCATTTGGAAATCCTCTTTTGAAAAGTGCCTTTTTAAATATTTTGCCCATTTTTCTATTGCACTGTCTTTTTGTTTTGGTTTGTAATTCTTTCTATACTCTGGATATGAGTCCTTTGTTGGAGATATATACACACATTCTCTAGTTCTACCATTTCACTCTTTAATAGTCTTTTGATAAACATAATACTTTAATCTAATTTGTCAATTTTTTTCATTATGGTTAGTAGCTTTGTGTTTAAAAAAATGCCTACCGGGGAAGCTGGGATGGCTCAGCAGGTTGAACTCTTGCTTTGCAGCCCTGGGGACTAAGGATTGAATCCCAGCCCCAGCCTGTGTGGACCCATGTGCTGAACTGGGGTGTGCTTCCCATGCAGGAGGCCCCCAGTTTGGTTCTAACCCCTCTCCCCCAATTTGGCCCCTGGCTCAAGGGGGCATGCTTTCCATGGTGGAGGCCTCCTCTGGGTTCCTGCCTTACATGGTTCCTTCTGCCCACCTGTGTGGAAGGAAATCATGTTGAAAACTGATAACGTACAACTATGGAGACTGCTCTGGGCCCTCCCCCTTCTCTCTGTCTCTGTCAAAAACAATTAATAAAAGACGCCTGCCTACTCCAAAACCATGAATATCTCCATTTCCTTTATGTTTTAAGTTTTACATTTAGATCTGCATTCCATCTAGAACTAATTTTTATATATGGTGTGAGGTATGGATCAAGGTTCTTTTTTGTATCCCCATATGGATATCCTCTTGACTCAGCACCATTTATTGAAAGAAGTCCCCTTTTCCCACTAAACTGTAATGCCTTTTTTGTCATATTTGGGTGTGTTTGTGGACTCTGTTCTGGTCCCTTGATCCTTTTGTCTACTTTTGTGCCACACTGTAGTTTTATAACATGCCTTGATGTCATGGAGTGTAAGGCCCCAGTTTTTTCTTCATCATTTCCTTTGTCACATCCTCTGTGTCTCAGGACCTACCTGGAAGAGGAACTGGTGAAGGCACGAGAACGACCCCGACCCCGGAAGGATATGTATGAGAAGATGGTGGCTGTGGACCCCTGGGCCCCCACCCCCGAAGAGCATGCCCAGGGCGCGGTCACCAAGCCCCGCTACATGCAGTGGCGGGAGACTGTGAGCTCGACCTCCACCCTGGGCTTCCGGATCGAGGGCATCAAGGTGAAGACCAGGAGCTCGAACCTTTCACTAGAGGGCGGGGAACTACATCTAGGCAGGGCTTTTCGGGGAACATGGGTGTCTGGGAAAGCTGGAAGGAAGCAAGATCTGGAGAGAGAGCAGGAGACTGCAGAGGATGAAAAGTCTGGGGGCTAGGTGAGGTCCTGCTTCCCTGTCACCTCCACATCCATCAGAGACCAAGTTTTGTTCATCCCTCTGCCTGAGCATCTCGAGTCGAGTCCATCTTTGTCTCCCTTCCCATGGCTTTGCCTAGGTCGACCCCGTCTTCTCTTGCTATAGCCTCCTCTGATCCATTGTCCAGCAGAGCAGCTGGAGTGATCCTTTTTGCTGTTTAAGGAGAAAGATTTTCTTATAATTAAATCTAATTGTTTGACTAGGTATTCACACAGGTCAGAAGTCAAAATAATATTATAAAAGGGGGTACAGGAGAAATCTGTCTCCCAACCCTGCTGCTGTCCTTCCCATTCTGTTCCTCCAGCCCACCACCTGCTCTTAAGGAACTACTTTATCAGTTTCTTATATTTCTTCCCACAAATACAAACAAATGCAGTCGCATATCCTAAATTTTTCTCCCTTATACATGATACTGTATCATTCCATAGACTCTCCTCTTTCCTTTTCTTTCTATCTCTCTCTCTTTTTCACAACTGTAATAGCTCTTTGTGGATGTGCCACAGTCCCCTATGGATGGCCACCTGCTTTTTTTCATTTTCCATTTTTTTGCCATTATCAACAGTGTTTCAGTGGATCGTTATGTACATAAGGCATTTTGCTAGTGTGAAGCGTTAGCTGTAGACTAGATTCCCAGAAGTGCCTCTATGGCACTTAGCAGAGCATGGCAGTAGAGGTGGCTTCTCTGTGCCCTTCTCAGACATAAAAAGTAACATTAGTTTCATTTATTGAGTGCTTGCTTACTGTGTGCTAGGCACTGTGCTGTACGTCCTGCATATCCAGTCTCCTCTAATCCTTATACCAGCTTTTTAGTAAATTCCCATTTTCCAGATAAGGAAACTGAGGTTGAGACAGGTAAAGTGACTTGTTTAAAGGCACCTAGACAGGAAGGAGCAATCACAGTGTTCAAAGTGAGATTTACCCCTCTCTAAAGCCCACTTTGCTAGACTGGCTCAATCAGGGGGTGCAAGGTTACACTTGGAAGGACCAGCTACTCAGAAGTGTCACTTGGGTCTGGATTGATCTGGGCTGGGCAGGTGGGCTGGCTTCTGCTGAACAGCAATTGAGCATGCAGGCAGACAGGTGGCCCCAGGGGGTGCCTAGGCTGCTTGGTGTTGGGCGTCTGGAGGAAAAGTTATGACACTACACCTTCACCCCTTGCCCTGCAGAAAGCCGATGGGACCTGCAACACCAACTTCAAGAAGACACAGCAGCTGGAGCAGGTGACAAAGGTGTTGGAGGACTTTGTGGATGGGAACCGTGGAATCCTGGTGAGCAGGAAACCCGTGCCCCAGATTTAGCAATTTAGGACCATTGTCATCATGGTTACTCCCAAGTCAATGGTCTTTTGCTTAGGGTGGCTTGGCCAAGGCTGGCTGGTCTAGTATGGCCTTGCTCATGTGTCCGGTGGTCTCAGCTTATGACTTGGCCACTTGTCTCTCATGATCCAGCAGGCTAACCTGGGCTTGTTCTCACGGTGGAAACAGGTGGCCAAGAGCACAAGTGAAAATGCAAGGCCTCTTGGTGGCTAGGCTACCATTTCTGTTGGCCAGAGCAAGTCATATGACCAAGCCTAGGTTAAAGGGAAACAGACTTCACCTCTTGGTGGGAGGAGCTGCTAGGAATTTTAGGTATTTGTGTAATCTACTAACCACATTCTCCTCTATGCCACCTGATGCATCCATTCCCTGACCTCCCATTTTCCTCATGACTCCCCTTATTCCATCCTGGCCAGGTCTTCCCACTCCTTTGGGGGTACAAAGTCAGATCTTAAGGTAAGGACCCAGAAAGTCCCTATGCTAACCAAGAAACCCTCTCTCACACACACAGAGAAAGTACGTGGCCCACCTAGAAGAACTTCGTGAAGCTCTGGAGAACTCCCCCTTCTTCAAGACCCACGAGGTATGAGCCCCAGCCACCATGGGAGCAGGAGGCTGGGGGGGGTGGGGTGGTGTGTGTGTGTGTGTGTGTGTGTGTGTGTGTGTGGCGAGGTACTGGGTGTGTGTGTGTGTGTGTGTGTGTGTCGCGAGGTACTGGGGTCCAGATGGCACAAGGAGAAATTGCTGGCAGTTATAGGCTAGACCTACTAAAAGGAAACCCCAAGTTTGGGGTTTGCTTTTTTAGGGTAGACAGCATAGGGTGGGGGTGGCGAACCTATGGCACACGTGCCCAAAGTGGCACGTGGAGCAATTATTTCGGCACGTGGTGCTATGAATACTATTTAAAAAATTGTTTATGCTCTTATAGACATAAAAATAATTGGTACCTCTATCTCACTCGATGGGCTGGCATGCAAGTCAAGCGAGTATACTCTTATTTCATAAACTTTGGCACTCAATCGCCAAAAGGTTCGCCTGGCATAGGGGATTTCAGGGAGATGGGAGAGTTGGGGACATAGACTCAAGCCTGGTGGCCTGGGATGAAGGTTGACTCTTCTGTGTGACCTCTTGATTTCCTCCCAACTGGGAGGAACCTTCCTTACCAGGCTGCTGAGGTGTGAGATGAGCAACCATTGAGTGACCTTTGGAGCAGAGAAGTGTATTAACTCCTAGCTCTTAAAATGGCTTTGTAATCGTAACCATTTACAATGATTGTTGTCTGCCCGCATTCCTAGTGGCTCTCCCCCTCCCCGCTTCCCTCCCTTCTGCAGACTGTGTCTCTTTGGAGACTTTCCTCTCTCTGGGGCTGTCTGGAAAAATCTGGGCAGTGGTGACACTACCTCATATTCCTCTCCTCCCCTGCAAGCCCCTCTCACCTCTTTCTCCTGCTGTGGCTGACTTATGGAAGAGCCCTGATCTGGGAGTTGCACCCCTGCAGGATAGGGTAACAGAGGACCTGCCTCCTGAGCATGGGGAAGGTTAAGTGGATTCATATAGGGAAGCATGGCCCATAGTAAACCCTCAGTATGTGCAGCTGTTACTGTCATGTCTCTTATCAAACATTACCCTCATTGTCCTTGTCACTGCCTTTACACATAAGTCGCAAAGAGGAAGCCTGGGGTTCCCATCTCTTCTGTCCTCGTGTTTGGTTTCACCTGCCTGGTGACTTAACATTTAAAAAAACGAGTCACCAGCATTTAAAAGATTGACTTCACACCAAAATTGGGAATTTTAGTTTCCCTTGGCACAATGGGAGACATGGCAACACCAGACTGCTTGCTACATGCCAAAATATGTAGAGGAGGGCGGTGTCTGCCTCTTCTCACAAGCAACACTCGCCTTGGTTCTCTGGAGGCAGTGGGGTTTGAAATCGGACTAGTAAAAGGAAGGGGCATGCAAACCTGGAGTTAGATGAAGAGAAACTTTCTAATTAGAAAATCCTAAGCAGCATCTCTGAGGGCCGTGTGCCAAGCCCCACAGGCAGCTGATGAGTGCATGGATCACGGAATGCTGCCAATGACCCCAGGAGGTAGGGCTGTGACCATCATCCCCATTCCACAGATAAGGAAACCAAGGCCTAGAGAAAGCAGGCCTAGGATCACCAGCAGCAATCCTCTGGGTCTGTGTAGTTGCTGCCCCTTTCCATGGGGAAGTTATGATCTACTTCCTTCTTCCCTATCTGGGCTCTCCTGACCCATTCAGTATTGTGTAGGCCAAGCCTGTCCAACTCATGGCCCACAGGCCACATGCAACCCAGGACAGCTTTGAATGCAGCCCAGCACAAATTCATCACTTTTTTTAAAAATTTATTGTTTGAGAGAAGGTGTGTGTGTGTGTGTGTGTGAGAGAGAGAGAGAGAGAGAGAGAGAGAGAGAGAGGGAGAGAGAGGGAGAGAGAGGGAGAGAGAGAGAGAGAGAGGGAGAGAGAGAGAGAGAGAGAGAGAGAGAGAAAGAGGGAGGGCCCAGAGCAGTCTCCATAGTTGTACATCATTAGTTATGATATAGTTTCATTCCACACATGTGGATGTGGGGCTGCGCAGGGCAGGAATCAAACTGAGGCTTCTTGCATGGGAGGTGAGAAACTTCACCAAAGGACTCTGGTTACCAGTTGCCCCGCAGTTCAGCATATGGGTCTGCACATGGTTTAAGGCTGGGATTCGATCCCTGGACCTTGCGGTTGCAAGGCAAGCACTCAACCTGTTGAGCTATCCCAGCATCCCATAAACTTTCTTAAAACATGAGATTACTGGTATTTCTTTTTTAGCTCATGAGCTATCATGTGAGATTTTTTTTTTAGCTCATCATCTATTGTGTTAGTGTATTTTATGTGTGTGGCCCAAGACAATTCTTCTAATGTGGCCCAGGAAAGTCAAAAGGTTGGACAACCCTGCTAGGCATTTGAGTTTGTACTTCAGCTTGAAAAAGGATACTGGTTAACTTCTATTGTGCATTTGCAATACTGGCAACTGTTCCAAGTATGGAGTAATTCATACATATAATATGCACAGCAACGTTGAGGTAAATGGTACCATTATTCCATTATTCCCACTTTGTATGTGAGGAAGGAAAGGCACAGAGAGGTTAAATCATCTGCCTAAGGCCACACAGCCAAGGAGCAGTGCCAGGATTTGAACCTAGGCAGCCTGGCTATAGAGTTCAAGCTGTGACCACCTGCTCAGATGCCCCTTGAGGAGGGGACCTCAGCCAATGCCTGCTCTGCCCCCTAACCTCCCCTCTCTCTCCCTGCAGGTGGTGGGCAGCTCCCTCCTCTTTGTGCATGACCACACTGGCCTGGCCAAAGTCTGGATGATTGATTTCGGCAAGACAGTGGCCCTGCCTGAGCATCAGACACTCAGCCACCGGCTGCCCTGGGCTGAAGGCAACTGTGAGGACGGCTACCTTTGGGGCCTGGACAACTTGATCCGACTCCTTCAGGGGCTGGCCCAGAGCTGACCAGCACTTGCTTGCTGCCAGGTCTATTTATTGGATGATGCCTGTCTGACAAGAGGAGCTCTGAGGTGTGTGGGGCCTGAGGTTGCCTATGGAGGCACTGACCTCGGGGACAGGCAAGGCTGTGTTGTATATCACACAAGACCCGTGTGGAGCTGAAGAGCCTTGGAAATCAGGTGGCACCTGGCCCTTTCATGATACAGAAGAGGGGACATGATGGCTGGGTCCAGCTGTGAGCCAGAACCACACTGCGTCCTCTGACCAGACAGGAAGGTTCCCGAGGGGCTGCTGGAGACAACAAAATCTTGTACTCTTTAACACCATTCAGATGCCATAGGGTACAGCCCTGACACTGGGTATGAATGACTCATTACTGCCTTGTCAGCTCCCTGACAGCGAGCTAGCTCCCAAGGCCGAGGACCAGTTAGCTTCACCTGTGGTGCCCCAAGGACCTGGCCTCATTTGTGAACAAATGTAGGAGCCACTTGTCTGCCTGGGAGAGTTATGGCCCCATCTCTCCATCTGGGGGATGTTCAAGTGCTGACAGGCTGAGGGTGTGACACCACGGGCCTGGCCTTGAGCGAGCACTGACGTTGCTGGTCAGGGCCCAGTTCACCCTGTGCTGCCCTCCTGTGGCCTCTTGGGATCCTCCCTGTTCCTGGGAGAACTCTGCTGACGCCCCAGCTGTATACCAAAACCACAGCCACATCCCATGCCAGCACTGTGACCAGCAGTGTCATTCCTCGGGCACTACCTCAGCCTTGGGACTTCCTCCTAGTTGACGGAGGTGGCAAGAAGGGCTTTCAGGAGCAGGGAAGCAGGCTTGCGAGTCAGAGCTGCCTTCCTTGGGAGGCCCAGAGGCTCAGGGTGGGTTGGCATTGCTGACTAGCCCCCCAGGTTCAACCAAAGACCCCAGCAATCTGAGGTGGGTGATGCCCCTCTGCCCCATCTTCCTGCACCTGTGACTGGCTTCCTGGCCCAGAGGCTGAGCTTAGGGAGGACAGGCCCCTCTAAGCCAAAGCTCCATTGTCTTCCAGGGCTGGAGGTACACTCTTCTACTGACCATTATACTTATTTATACGAGAGGTAGGCAGCTGTTAGATGGGGCAGCATGGGCAAGAGTAGGCAACATCAGTTCACTGCCTACCCCCCATGAGAACTCCCTAATAAAGACATTCAGAGCCAACACTGGAAACTTGTCTCTGGGGATGTGTAGGCTCAATCTGTGCATTAGCTTGGGGTGGGGTATCGGGACAGTGATTGGTTTGGCAGAGATGCTGGCTCAGTGCTCACTGAACTGCTCTTGTGCCTGGCTGTGCTGGGCAAGGGAACACGCTGGTGATCAAGACAGCACCAAGCCCTGTCCTCAGGGGCTACCAGGACAGTGCAGGATCAGAGCTGGGATAGGGAGACGCAGGAGTGGTCAGGGCCTCCAAGAATTCCCCACTTCTGGTTAGAAACACTCCAGTCCAGTCCCAAGTCCCTTTGTTGGGCACTGGAGACACACTAGTACCCAAGACAGCCCCCTTTCAGGTCTCTAAGCTACAGAATCTCTCTAAATACACATGTAGCTGTGTGGGCACTACCTGCCTGATTTGAATTCTGGCCCCGCCACCTGTTAGGTCATGTGACCTTAGGCCAGTGACTACACTCCTCCAAGCCTCAAGCCTCATCTGTAAAATGGGGGCCTATGCAGTACCTGCCTTACAGGATTAGATTTGATGAGTTAACTTGGGTAAAGGGCTTGGCACATTTAACTGCTGAGATGTGACTTCCTTTTTGTTTTTAAATGAGAACAGTGGGGGAAGGGCCTAGCCCTGGCTGAGGAACCTTCCCCAAGGAAGTGATGAGCGAAGCAGTGTAGGGTGCACAAGTCATCCCAAGATGTGCCTGTGGCATGCAGCCACCAAGATTCTTTTCTATGGGTTCAGAAGAAACCTGCCCCACCCTCCCTGACCTAGAATTTGAATCAGGGGGACTTGCCCATAAGAGATTATCAGATACTGTTTTATACATCTGAAACAAACAAAAAGACTGCCAGAGGGAAATCCTTTTATCTATAGGGCAGGGCAAACTTGGAACTGAAGATCTGCTCTTACCCTGCAAAGACCGTCTTCCACCTAAAGCCCCAAGGCGATCCTTAGCTTAGAATGGCATGTGTGCCTTACTATTCTGTCTTGGAATGTCTCACGTGGGGTTCCCATGTGGGTGTATCAAATTTGGTTACTTTGTTACTCTGTCTCATGTAGGTTTAATTAGACCAGCTGGAAGAACCTTGGGGGGGGGGGGGGGGGGGGTTGTTTCTTCCTCCCCCACACTGGAGAAGGTAGGGAACCAACCTTAGCAGAGGGCAGTGGTGGGGTGAATTAGGGGTCTGAAAGGCAGCATAGCTAGTGGCAGGGTGTGACAAAGAACAGCCTGGGACAAGGATACGTGGGTGAACTGGGACCAAGAGAGTTTAGTCCCTATCCTGTGAGCAACAGGAGCTGCTAGAAACTTCTCTGGAAGGTTGTGGGGAGACCAAGTCTATGTTTTGTTTTTTGCTCCATGGGCCCTGGTCCCATGTGAACAGACACTTGGGGGCAACAGTGAAGAGGCTCTGGCAGAAGTCCAGAGGAGATGGCTTAGAAGAGGGTAGTTATCTGTAAAATAACAGATGGATGCAACATTCAGGTGGAGTGGATAGGACAGTGTCTGAGCTGTTGTCAGCCTCTCCTCTGGGAGAGGGAGCTTGTCTGTCAGGCTTCTGGCTCTAACCAAAGCCCTCACAGTAGGTACTCAATATGAAGGGGTTGATGGGGTGGGTGGTGGAATTGGGATGATGCCCAGGCTTGAGACTGCATGGAGTGGAGGGGGCTCTGAATGAAGGATGACTGACTGAGGGTCAAGAGATCCAGCCCAAATCCTTGGGCTGTCACAAAGGGAGAAGCTGGGGTCTGGGCCCTGTCACCTTGGCTCAGGGCTGCTGCAGGCTAGTGGCTGGAATCCTGTGGTCTGAGGAGCAGGGCCTGGCCACAGAGGCCAGCCCGCACCCCGCCAACAGGCACCACATACTCCCGGCCATTGGTGGCCCGTGAAGGCGAGAAGTCTGTCAATTGTAGGTTGCTATCCCGGACCTGGTCATAGTCCCACAGTTGGTAGTGCCAACTCTTGCCTTGCTTGGAGAGAAGGTAGACAGCTCCCAATGAGCCTTCATCGGGCAGGGATGGTAGCTGGCAGGGTGTGCCAGGCATAGGGTAGAACAGGCCTGTCAGCTCGGGGTCCTCAGCATAGCCATGGCTTGGCACAGCCTGCACACCAAGCAGGACCCCTGTGAAGAGAGTGGGAGGCCTGAGTAGGGGCTGGGCCCTGATGAGGTGTTGGGGCTGATTTCCCCCCAGAACCCTCCAGGATAGATGCTGCCTCCTCCCCATGCTATAGAGAAGTCAGCGGGGGCCAGTGGGCATACATCTGGGCTAGGATCTGGAGACAGGCTGTCTGGCTCCTGAGCTGCAAGCATTTTAACTCTTGCCTCCTACAGACTGTTAGCACAAGGAGGTGGAGGCGACATTAAACAGCAGGCACTGTCACCCAGTTGTCTCCAGTTGTCCAGGAGGGAGATGCTCAGAGTGGAGCCCTCAAGGCTGAAGCCACGAGGGGGCTGAACAGGGCCTTGATTCAGGCCACCTGAAGCACACCAATCTGTCCTCCTGCCAGGCAGGTAGAATGATGACAATGCTGGTCACAGCTAACAGAGATGTGCAATGTGCCAGCCACCACTGTTCTAAGTTTTCTGTCCTCTATGAGGTAGTCCTATGACATAGGTACAACTGTCACCTCGATTTCCACGTAGGTGCATGGAAGCCCAGAGTGAGAGCCCGGAAGTGGCAGGACTGAGGCTGGCGTCCAGACTGTTTGATCTAGAAGTCCGCAATCTGAGCTTATTTGTTTAAACCCCGCCAGGCAGACATGGAGGAACCTGTAGCTTGTCAGGTCCCTGATAAGTACCCTGTGTGGACAGGGATGCCCCAGCCCCGGTCCCTGCCTTGAGTACTGGGCAGGTGCCAGTGCAAAGGTGCGAATGTGAGGAGAGCTGATGGGAAGCTGGGGAAATCCAGGGTAAGGACGTGGGGATACAGGAGGGGGGACTCACCTGTGCTCACTGCCCAGTGGGCCTTGTGGCCCTTTTTCAGACACGGCTCGTGGTTGAAGTCCTCGTCGTAGCTGGTGCTAGAGTTAAGGCCAAAGCTGTGGTGTGACCCTGGGGCCCACCCTGCTCCATCCAGCCCTGCTCCCTTCCTGCCCTGGGATACGGAACGAGAAAGGGATGTCCAGCGACAAGGTGCTGCAGCACACGGTCTCTGTTGGGACCACCCAGGCCACCACACAGCAGCTCTGCCTGGCATCCCAGTGCCTCCTGGGCTAGCCTGCCCATGTCAGCCACTGCAGGGACAGAGCAGACAGAATAAGGGATCGCTATGTGCCTGGCACTATGCCAAGGGCTTGCTGGGATCGATGCCACTAGCCTTCACCATGACACCACCACCTCTTTGTGCCAATGCAGAAAATGAGGCACATAGAGGGTAAGCTGCTATCTGGAGTCACACAGCAAGAGGTGGCAGAGCGGGGCTGAGAACCCAGGTAGTCTGTACAGAGTCTACCTGAACACTCCACTCTACTGGGTGGTAATGGAACAAGGTCCTGGGATGACAGCCTCCCACCCTGCCTTTCTAGTTCCTTCCTGGTGAAAAACATCCTCTTGCACCCAACTCACCAGAGAACATCTCTCCCTGGGCCGAGTAGCCTCTCTCCAAGGCCATCTGCATGAGTCTGTCCAGAGGGATGCCACTGGGGGGCGCCAGGAGAGTGCCTGCCATCCACAGGGCCACCAGTCCGCACCTGGAGAGGGGCCCAGCCCTTCAACCCAAGTCATGTCTTTTACTGGGCCCCCTCTGCCCTGGAACCGAGTGTGGGAAGCAGGTTGGCTGTCCTGGGGAGTTACCCTCTCCTCCCGGGCCTGGTGGGGAGACCCGACTCTTCTTCATGGGAGAGTGGATGGCCAAGGCCTGAGCCCAGGGCCAGGGGGGCTGTAGGTGGGGTGGAGGGGTAGGGAGAGATGTCACCTGGGCTTCCAGAAGGAGCAGGTGCCAAAGTGGACTTAAGAGATGATGGACCCGGTTCATTTGTTCACTCACTTGCTCATGGTACATGCACCCTAGGTCCAAATCTGCTAAGTCCCCCCTCTCTCTTCCCTCCTTCTAGTCCTCCCCATGCCCCTTGAGATGAGATGAACCCACTCCCCCCACCTCCAGGGTCAATCCTCATGAAGTAGGGGTGAGAGGTGCATGGATTAGGGCACGTACTGGGGGCCTTCTTGGATGAGAGAGGGCAGGTCAGCACAGAAGAGGATCCACTGCAAATCACTTCTGAACCTGAATCAGAGCCACATTTGGGTCAGCACTTGGGAAACAGCTCCTAGAGTCTGGTGGTTTGGCTGGGATGGTGAAGGGGAAGAAGACAGGCCTAGCAGGCCTGAGGCCAAAGGGTAGCTCCTGGCTTGGTCACTGACCACTTCAACGGAGGCACTTCCCCTCCCAGCCTCAGATCCTCCCCTGCTCAGTAGTAATGCCCTTCTACCTGCTGCTCTCTGCTCCTTCTCTTAGTTACCAAAGGGGTGAAGAGTAGATGTGCAAAAGCTTGGCAACTAGGAGCCAGATGATTAATTAGACGACATTTCTGATTTTTCCCTTTTAAGCCTATTTCTCAAATTGTTAAATAAAGTGAAAATCCCTTAACTCATCCCTAAGTAAAACCAGGAAAGCTCCAGGCCTAGAGATCAGCTTGATGAGCCCTTTGTAGGCCTGCCCCGCCCTGTGCTTGGGGAGACCATTCTCAGTTTTGGTAATCCCAATTATTCCTCCCTGATCCAGGGCACAGGTGGAGCAGGGAGATGGGCTTATATTTCTAGTCCAAGGCCAGTGAAAGGGAAAGGCAGGTATAGGGGGTATCCTAATGAAAGGTGATGATAGCACAGTGTGGTAGTTAAAAGCATTAAGTCCCACTGCCAGAGTTCAAACTGGGCTCTTCTACTAAGCACGGAGGCCAACTGACTTCACTTCGGTGAGCCTTAGTTTCCTCATCTGGAAAATGGGGTAACAGTTCCTACTTCAGAGTTGCTGAGAGGCTCAATTATGTACCTAAAACACTTAGAACAGCGCTAGACATATGCTAGGCATGTAATAATGGGGTGTTTTCATTTGCATTAAATTTGTCCCACTGTAATTGGGGCATTTAGGGCAGATTATCAACTTGCCTAGAAAGCTGGAAGTTTCTTATGGGCCTGGGCTAGTTACTCCTCCCACTTCCCCTTACCCAGGCAATCATTAAACTGGGTCCTCAGCCCCAGCCAGGTCTAGTCCCTTCCGCTCCTGCCCGGGTCCCTGCATGCTCCAGCTTCCTCCTGGGCCCCAGAGTCCAGTCTCACTATCTCCACTCCCCATGGGTAGCTTCTCTTGTGTGCAAAGCCCTCCCATGGCTCCCTGGTACCCTTAGGACAGTCACCTTCCTTCCTGTGGCCCCCATGCCCTGCCCAATCATGAAACCCCATGTTTGCCACTTCCCCTTTCCTGCTAAAGAAACATTGGCAGGGCCTTAAAAAGAACGTATCTTCACTTCACTCTGGGCCTCTGTACAAGCTGCTTACTCCCATGACACAGCCCTGATGACATGCTCCGTACAGCACTGAGGGTTCCTCTTCTCCAGGTAGGCTACACACTGACTGGGTGGGGATCTCCCTCTGACAACTCTGGGCTGTCACTGTATGGTGGAGGTTGGGATCTGTCCCTCCCACGGGACTAGGTGTTTGTGAGGGCAGGATCTTTCTACATGACTAAGGGCACACCACCACTGAAGGGCGGGGGCGGGGGTCTCTGTACTGGGGGGCTGAAGCAGTCAGGCTGTTTGACCTTGAGGAAATGAGAAACCCCAAGAGGACACGGCAGAAGCAATCTGGGGACAGGTGGTTTGGTGGGTGGAGTGGGGCATGGACACCCTTACCGGTCCTTGTGCAGCTTCAGGAGCCTCTTCACATCCTCTCTGCTCCTGGGGACTGGGCCGGCCTTCTCCAAGGCCGCTTTCAGAAGGTGGCTCTTCTCCAGGCCGAAGACATGAGGGGGAGCTGCCCCTGTGGCAGGGGGTGGAGGCGGCAGTGGGGGTGGTGGGGGGACAGGAGCCTGGAGACTCGAGGGAAGAGGTGGAAGGGCTACATTGGGGACATGTGGAGGTAGGGGAGGAAGTGGAATGATGGGGGCCTGGGATGCAAGGGTTCTTGGAGAGATTGGGGTTTCTAGGGAAGGAGAGCATGGAGAAGTCATTTTGTAGTCTATGGTATGGGCTGGAAGAATGGGAAAGAAAAGGATCCTCCAAAATGGGTTGGTCTCAGGGATGGAGATTCTAAAGGTTTTAGAGTGGAATTCTGGAATTGGGGAGGGGGGTGGTTAACAGTGAGACTGAAAGAACGAGGGCTAAAATGTGGAACCATGGAGCAGAGATTGGGGCTGAAGCAAATCAACAGGGATCTAAGGGTTAACAGGGAAGAGTTCTTTAATCCAGAGCCAGATTTATGGTATACAGCCAGGTTGCAAGACTGAAGGAGGGAGAATTAGTAGGATTTATTATCCGGGGCTAGATTCGGAAACTTGGGGGTCAAATTTTGCGATAGGAAGGCTCAGACATGGCATGAGGTGCCTGGAGGGTGGGTTTTAGAGGCCCAGGGTTAAAGATTAGGTAAGAATTTAGGTTCTGTCCCTTCTTACATCCCAGATCCGAGTTGGGAACCTTTGAGCTGACCTTTCAGTTAGAGGTCAAAAGAACATCTGGCAGAGAAAATGGCCTAGCTGTGGAGACGGTCCTGGAATCAGAGCGCAACGGGAAGTCCTTGTGTTAGGGAAGGCTCAAAGATCGGAGGCGGTCAGGTGCTGCCATACCGCGGGATGGGGAATGGAGTCACGGCGGAACACGCCGCCTCTCCTCGTGAAATGGCCGCCGCAACACCCCCCCCCCCCATAGCACGTGGTCGGGTTCGCAAGCAGATCCGCCCCTTTAGCGATCACATGACAGAGAACGCGGGGAGGTGGGAGAGAGGTGGGGCTTCCACAGGACTGCCTCCGGAAAAGACTGCAACGCGAGACGCGTCCCGATTGGCAAGAAGCGCAGCCTTCACAGATTGGTCCGTAGCTCAGGCGCCGCAGAAGTCAGAGAGGCTGGGCGGGGTTTTCCTGACGAGGCGGGAACCCAAGTGTCCTTTTGATTGGTAAATTCTGAGCCAAGATTGATTGGCATGATCTGAGTCTCGCTTTGATTGGCAAGACTGGGGCGAGCTTACTCTGATTGGTTAGGATACCGAGTTTCCGTGCGGGAGTTGGCTGGCAAAGAGAAAGGCGAGGCTAGGACAGGAAGCTTTGAGGTCGGCACTCAGAAACGTAGCAGGCGCCGCTTGCCTAGGTGCGCTTCTGTTGGTGAGTATCTCGGCGCAGGCGGCCATCTGCGTAGAGGGAATGGAGCACTTGGCGCTGTCGTCTTCCAGCACCTCGTGTCCGGGAAGCTGGTTTCCCGCTCCGCGAGGTCAGGGCGCCGCAAAGTCGCCCGCCTGCCTTAACTGGCTTTTACATCCGGGTTCTTTTTTCTGGGGCGGCTTTGCGCTCGTGGGCCAATAGGAATCGCCACGCAGGACGCTCCCCCTAGAGTCGCAGAGAGCATCATGGGACTCGTAGTAAACCTCGAGAGCCATCTCACCACGCGTGGGAAGGGGTATTCTACATTCGCTTTGTTTTCCAAGCTGTGCTCTCTTCTTGCCTTCTCCCCACCCTTCCTGATCTCCTCCTGGAAGGAAGATCCGGTAAGATCTAAGCAGCCTGTACGCTTTGGGACAAAGGATTTGGAGAAAACCAGGGCTGTAAGTTCTCTTTTTCCTTCTTTCAGCCCTACCTCAGCACCTTACTCCATGGCAGTTCCCGAGACTCGCCCCAACCATACTATTTATATCAACAACCTCAATGAGAAGATAAAGAAGGATGGTGAGTTCTTGGGAGTCCAGACTCCAACCTATCCCTTACGAGCCGGGCGGCCCCTCTTCTATCTCTAGCCAGTTCTTTTCTACAGCCTTCTTCAGACAAAATGTTAACACTTTGGCCTTTGCACATACTGCATCCTCTGGTTTTAACAATCCCCCAGTTTATCTTACACTTTGCCCATTAACCTGGTTACTGTTGCTCATCCGTCAGGGTTTTAGTTCACAAGACTCCTCCAGGAAGCCTTCCCTTTCTTCTTTCCCGTCAGGTGGCTGCCTCTGGCTTTCTATAGGGCCTGGGCAGCCCCCACCCAAGCCTTGATTGAGCACTCATGGGGCTCTCTCCCACTGGCCTGTGCGCTACATGAGGGCAAGAAGTGGGACTGGTTTGGTCCACTTGTGTTTTCAGTCGTCAGACCACAATGAAAATGAAACGAATAATGATGGGGTTAACACTATATCAGGCTCTGATATATATGTCTTGATTACGTTTAACTTTTTTTATATATATATATATTTATTTATTTATTTTGACAGAGAGAGAGAGAGATATAGATAGAGAGATAGAGATACAGAGACAGAGAGAGAACTGAACCGGGGGAGCTCCCAGTTCAGCATATGGTTCCACACGGGCTGGGGCCGGGATTCGAGCCTCGGTCCCCGGCACTGCAAAGTGAGCGCTTAACCCACTGAGCCATCCCGGCTTCCCCACGTTTAATTTTTGTAGTAACTGCAGGTAGGAACTATTATTCCCATTCCTCAGATTAGGAAACTCACGAGGTCACACAGCAAAAATAAAAATGGTTGAGATCACCAGTGTGGAATTCTGTTTAACTCAGTTTTTGACATCAGACATACTTTTCTATTTCCTTCTGCAAGTCATCACCTTTATTGAACCTCATTTTCTATATTTAAATATATATTTTTATTTATTTTTGACAGAGAGAGAGAGAGACAGAGAGAACTGAACCAGGGGAGCTCCCAGTTCAGCACATGGTTCCGCACGGGCTGGGGCCGGGATTCGATCCTCAGTCCCCAGTGCTGCAAAGTGAGCGCTTAACCCAGTGAGCGCTTAACCCACTGAGCCATCCCGGCTTCCCCATCATTTTCTATATTTAAAAACTGGACAAAATCATAATACCTTTCTTGCATGGATGTTAACAGGGATTAATTTAGCTAAGCCTCCATATAGCGCTTTTTATGGTACCCAGCAGTAAGGGGTAGATAAATGTCTGAATATTACCTCAAAATTATGGGGAGAACCAAAAGAGCTTGCTGGGATTAAGTTTGACGTTACTAGTACACCTGTTGAAAGAAAATATGCCCTGTAAATCACCCATATTCTTTAACAGCATGGTGCTCAGGCAAGTACTCTGGTGCTAGGGGGACACTGATGACTGGGACAGTCCTGGGCCTACCTTCATGGAGCCACAAGTCTCGTAGGGATGAGGGACTAGACCATGGGTCTCCAAACTATGGTCCGCAGGCCGCATGTGGCCCGCAAGGCCCTCTCATCCGGCCTGTGGAGACCTTTTTATCTGAATAAAATAGTAGTAAATAAATAGTTAAAGACAACATCTATGCTTTGATTCTTTTTTATTTGGATCTCAAGTGTGTAGTCGGCCCCCAAACTGCTGTTTGATAGTTAATGTGGCCCGTGGGCTGAAAAGTTTGGAGACCCCTGGACTAGACAATGATATCCCACAGTTAACCAGGGCCATGATTGGGGGAACACTTGGCTGGAATTGGGCATCAAGAAAGAGGGATTCAGGGACAGCTGGGATGGCTCAGCGGGTTAAGCTCTCGCTTTGAAGCCCCGGGGACCGAGGATCGAATTCCGGCCCCGGCCCATGCAGACCCACATACTGAACTGGGGTGTGCCCCCAGTTCAGTTCTTGCTGGGACCTATGTGGGAGCCTCCCGGCCCAGTTCCTGCCCTGTGCAGCCCTGTGCCCACCTATGGAGTGAAACTATGGAAAACTGATGTCAACTATGGAGATTGCTCTGGGCCCTCCCCCTTCTCTCTGTCTCTCTCTGTCTCTGTTTCTCTCTCTCAAAAATCAATAAAACAAATCTTTAAAAAGAAAAGAAAGAGGGATTCATTGAGTTGTTTAGAAAAGCTTTCCAAGTAGAGGAAGCAGTACAGTTGATCCTTGAACAACACAGGGGCTAGGGATGCCAACCACCCACACAGTAGAAAATCTACATGTAAGCTCAGTAGACCCTCTGCCTACACAGGTTCCCAGCCGTGTTTGAAAATAGTATTTATAGGGGAAAGCCGGGACGGCTCAGCGGGTTGAGCGCTCGCTTTGAGGCCCCGAGGACCGAGGATCGAATCCCGGCTCCGGCCCAGGCGGACCCACATGCTGAACTGGGGAGTTCCCACAGTTCGGTTCTCTAGCTGTCTCTGTCTCTGTCTCGCTCTCTATCTGTCAAAAGTAAAATAAAAATAAATATGCACTGAAGATAAAATAATTACTCTCTATAAATAAAAAAAAAAAGATATAAAAAAAAAAAAATTAAAAAAAAAGAAAATAGTGTTTATGTTACAACGAAGGAGAAGAGAGCTAACCTGGACCAGTATATGCAAATATCTAGGGACAAAAAGCCTAGGACATTCTGGGAACTACAGATAGTTGTGTGTGCCTAAAGCCTAGTGCCCTGTGACTCAAGGAAGTTTCCAGTGAGCATTTCACTGATGGCTCATGGGGCCTTGTGGTCAGGGTGAGGCGTTGGGCTTCATCCCAAGGGCATGGGGAGCCAGGCAAGGAACTCAGTTAATTGTGAAAGAGCTTCCCAGCTGTGGACAGAGTGGATCAGAGGGGTAAACGGGGAGGGGCCCAGAGTCCAGGGGAATGACTGAGGCCCAAACTGGGTTCATTGGGTTGGAGGGTGGAAACACCCAGAAATGTCATAAGGAAAATTTTCACTACCGTACTCGCTTCAAAATACCTCTGCTTTCTCTCTACTCCCCCCAACACCCACATGTTTTCTTTTCTTACCTCCCCTGGTGTCTTACACCAGGCATCTTCAGCTCAGATGCCTTCTTTGCATAAGGTTGGTAACCTGTTTTGGCTGTCAAGTGAGGCAATTTACTAGTGAGGTGTCGTGGTACTGGTTTGAATGGGCTTCGGTCCCAGTTCCAGCTATACTGGATCTTCCCAGAACTCTAGGGATATTCCTGGGCCTGGGACAAATCCTCCGAGAGCCTATTTCCATGTTGTTAACAGTAAAAGTGGGATAGTTATAGTTGCTACTTCATGAGGTGGTTGTGAGAATTTAGTGACTTCCTTAAAACACTAATGGTATCTCTTTGTGCAAATATTTATGGAGAAGTTTGTGTGCTAGAGTCTGCACTGAGCATGGGGTGACTGCAATAAATAAATTCCTTCAGGAGAGCTGGACAAGTAAACATATTAGAAGGTAGAAAATGCCATGAAGGTAAAAAGCAAGTCAGGTGCAAGGCCGGGGGAGAGTGATGTGAGGGGGCATGTCTTTAAACAGGGTGGTCAGGGAAGGCTTGTGAGGTGGTGACATTCTGCTGAGACCTGGGTGACTAGAAGGAGGCAGCTGTGAACACATCAGGAGAAAAAGGTATTCCTGGTAGAGGGAGTAGTGTAACTGGCCTGAGAAAGGGTCAAGAGGCCAGTGTGGCTGGAGATAAGGACATGAGGTAGAATGTGGGGAGAGATGAGGTTGGAGAAGTCGGCCAGGGCCACATCACACAGGCCTGTCCCAAGGTGCTGGTGACAAGGAAAGAAGTGCTCGCCTTTATGGAGCCTTTGCTGTGTGCCCTTTGTGTGACTCGTTTTCCTCATACAGTCCCTTGTGGGGTAGGAACTGATACTGTTGACCTCTTACAGAAGTGTGCCCATCATCATTTGAGTGGTTCTTGGCTGCTACTGCCATCTCTGGCTCTTGAGGTTCTGACCCACAGCATTCTGGGTACGCTGTCACTTGGCCTGTGATTTCCTGTCTGGGCTGTTCTTTCCTCTGAAAAAGGGGGTGTCAGACCCAGGACACGGTACCAAGGCCTCTGGTCACCCTTGGGTCTCCTTCTCCCAATGCAGAGCTGAAGAAGTCCCTGTACGCCATCTTCTCCCAGTTTGGCCAGATCCTGGATATCCTGGTGTCACGGAGCCTGAAGATGAGAGGGCAGGCCTTTGTCATCTTCAAGGAAGTCAGCAGCGCCACCAACGCTTTGCGCTCCATGCAGGGTTTCCCCTTCTACGACAAGCCCATGGTGAGCGCTGCGGGTGTGGAAGGGGTGTGCAGGCACGTGACTATGAAGTGCTGTACTGTGGTGAGCGCTGTGGGTGTGGAAGGGGTGTGCAGGCATGTGTCTATGAAGTGCTGGAGGACAGTGGTCCCCGACGATTTCGGCATCAGGGACCAGTTTTGTAAAAGACAATATTTTGACGGGTGGGGTGAGGATGGTCTTGGGATGATTCAAGTACGTTACATTTATTGTGCATTTTATTTCCGTTATTATTACATTGTAATATATAATGAAGTAATCAGACAACTCACCATAATGCAGAGTCAGTGGGAGCCCTGAGCTTGCTTACTTGCCACTAGACTGTCCCATCTGAGACAAGCGCACAGTGTGGGGAAGAGGCACGAATGGAAGTGGTCAGTAAAATAATGGGTGGGCTACCTATGGACTAAAATAAGTGTCAGATTCTGACTTAAAGCCTGCCACCAGATGCAGCTGTACAATTGAAGTATATATCAATTGAACCTGCTACTAGAATGCTTGCCACCAGATGCAGCTTGTCACTAGCCACTCACTGATAGGATTTTGATATGACTTTGCAAGCAATTGATTTGTGATGGTCTCTGCAGTCAAACCTCTCTGCTAATATTAATCTGTATTTGCAGCCGCTCCCCAGCACTAGCATCACCACCTCAGCTTTAACTCAGACCGTCGAGGCATTAGATTTTCATGAGCCCCAAAACCTAGATCCCTCGCATGTGTGGTTCCCAGTAAGGTTGACTCTCCTATGAGAATCTAATGCTCCTGGGGACCTGACAGGAGGTGGGGTTCAGGTGGTAATGTGAGTGATGGGGATCAGCTGTAAATAGAGATGAAGCTTCTCTTGTTCTCCTACTGTTCAGCTCTGGCTGTGTGGCCTGGTGGGTGGGGGTGGGGGGGACCCCTGCTACAGGCGATGGGATGGGCCTGTAGTCCAGTCCCTTAAGGACAAGAGTTTGTCTTGACAGTTCTTTAGCACTCAGTATTCACTGTACTGGGTGTAGGGACACACAGTAACCAAGGGAATCCCCATCCCTCCCGTCGCAGACCCACAGTGCTGTGAGAGAGACAAGTCTGTCACCAGATGCCATGACTCAAGGGCTCAGGGCCAGGATTGGGGCAAGTGCACAGAGGAGGCACCTCACCCAGGCTAGGGCTTCAAGGAAGCCTTTCTGGATGAGGTGAGATTTGAAGAAGAGTTAGCTGGGAAGGAGAGGGAGAAAGTGGGTTGGGCAGAAGGACCAAGGGGACTAAGGCCCATAGATAATCAGGAGCATTTGTAATTGAGGAACTGAGTCAAGTTCATTTGGCTGGAGGGAAGGGTGGGAAGTGGTGGTGAGGGCATGGTCTGGAGGGCATGTCCAGAGTCAGGCGAAGAGACTGGAGTTTGTCCTGAAAGTGGACTTGACTCCAAGGCTGCTGGGAAGCCATGGGAGGGTTTAGGGAGGTGCCTGTGGCTGTTGGATAGAGTGGATTGGAGGAGGGAGATTGGGTCCAATTTGAAGGAGAGGCTGGGTCAGGCTCCCAGGTGGCAGGGGTTGGGCCAGGACCACGGCAGAGGCTATGGGATGGGAGGAAGTGGGGTGGGTTGCAGATGTTCACAAGGCCAAATGGATGGCCAAAGGGACTGTTTAGTCTGGGAGTGGCTTAAAGTCCCTGCCCTGAGCTATAGTCTTGCCATATTGCTGGCTGGCAGGCATCTTTGGTTCTTTGGGTCTTTTCCCTTGTTCCTTAATTGGTTTTCAGCTTTGAGCTGATTGAAACTTGCTTCCCTGAACCAGTTTTCTGAGAGAGGTGACAATAAGTGTCAGTGCCTGCTGGTCCCACCCAGGCAGGTGACCTCTGTGGGGGAGGTGGGTCTTGCCGAGGACAGTGGGCCCTGGGGCAGCAAAGTGGCCTGGAATCCTCTCTTATTGCTTTGACTTCTGCCAGTGATTACCTCTGGGTCTGTGAGCCCAGAGTTGCCACACCTTCCTGGGACATCTAGGAAATAGCTTTTGAGGTATAAAACCCATAAATCTTTTTTTTTTTTTTTAAATATATATATATATTTTTTATTATTTATTTTTGACAGAGAGAGACAGAGACAGAGAGAGAACTGAACTGGGGGAGCTCCCAGTTCAGCACATGGTTCCGCACGGGCCGGGGCCAGGATTTGATCCCTGGTCCCCAGCGCTGCAAAGTGAGCGCTCAACCCACTGAGCCATCCCGGCTTCCCTCATAAATCTTTTTGTGTTGTCTGTCCTCTCCTGCTTTTCTTCCCAAAGCACTGCTTGGACCATATCAAGCACTCAAGCATGTGTGAGTTCTGTCAAGTGGTCACTTCAGCTCTGCCTTCAAAATACTCACCTGTGCCTGCTTCTTTCTTTTCTCCTGCCACCAACCTGGTCTTCGTCTTTTCAGTACCATGGCAGTAGCCTGCCCACCACCAACCACTGCTTCCCCCAGGCTGTTCCCCATGTCACAGCCACGGCGCTCCTTGTGAGACACTCCCCTGCTTGTAATGTTCCATGGCTCTTGGCTTTCTTAGGAAGCAGAGTCCTCTGTGTGGCCCTCTGTTACCTTTGTGGCCTTGTCTCCTGCCTCCTCACCCACATTGGCCTCCTTGCTGTTCCTTGAACACTCTGCGCACCTTAGCTCTTTGATGGCTATTCTCTTTGCTAGAATTCTCTTTCCTGAAAGGCTCCCTCTCTCCTTTACTCTGTATTTACTCCAGTGTCACTTCCCCAAGGCCTTTCCCGACAAATCTCAATTCTCAGTGCTTCTCCAGTTCACCTTTTAAAACCTATATCTTCTCTTCCCCACTGAAGAAGTTCCATGAGGGCAGGGCTTTTCTGTGGCTGCTCTTCACTGTCCCCCCAGAGCAAGTAGAAGTTTAGTAAACAGCTGAGTGAATGAGCATCAGCTTGGGGACTGACAGCTGTTCTGAATGCTGGGGTTGACTCCTGCACAGTGCTGCTGACCTGGCCTGGTTATCTGGGCTTTGACCTTTGGCTTGATGCTCAGGGCTGTTCTCATCCTCATGAAAATCAACAACCTGGGGATGCTGGGATAACTTGGTGGTTGAGCACTTGCCTCACAACCACAAGGTCTGGGGTTTGATTCCTGGGCCCAGCTTGTGCTAACCCATATACTGAACTGTGGCACAACTGGTAACTGCTGGGATGGTGGGGAATCTATTTGCTTCCCATGCGGGAGGCTCCCAGTTCGGTTCCTGCCCCACATGGCCCCACGTCCACCTTTGTGGAATTAAACTAATGATGTACAACTATAGAGACTGCTCTGGGCCTTCCCTCCTTTTCTCTTTTTCTATCTCTCGCTCACCTTTCCAAAGAAATAAAAATCTCAACAACTTAACTGAGCACTAACTACATGTCAGGGACTATAAGCACTTGGACTCATATAATCCTCACAGTCAGTCATTCTTTGAAGTGGAAAATGTCACACCCCCATTTAACAGATGAGGACGTTGGGGCCTACTGATTTCTATAACATTACCAAGCTTCCCGGGAGGTGTGCTTCTGCACGCAGGCATTTGGCTTAAAAGTCCACTCTCTTAACCCTTTTCTCTGTTGGCAGCGCATCCAGTATGCCAAGACCGACTCAGATATCATTGCCAAGATGAAGGGCACCTTTGTGGAGCGGGATCGCAAGCGAGAGAAGAGGAAGCCCAAGAGCCAGGAGACCCCAGCTGCCAAGAAGGCTGTGCAGGGCGGGGCAGCCGCCCCGGTGGTAGGGGCCGTCCCGGGGCCTGTCCCAGTAAGCCCGGGCATCTCATCACCAGGCCTTCCTCTGCTGGCCACATGGCCTGGCTTAGGGACAGGGTGGGATGGGGTCTCTATCGGGTGTCTGCTTGGTGATTCAGACCTACCCTTCCATTTTCTTATAGAGATTGTGTGTCTGTCCCTGGATGATCATTTCTTCACTTAGAAATCCCTGTGCCTGCCTGTCAGATTCTTCCTTTAGGATCTTTCAGTGTGTCTCAGTCTTTTGGTTTCTCTCCTTGACATTGATTTTGCTGTCTGTAGAAAATCCAGAGGGAGCTACTAACCAACAATTAGGAGTAATAAGTGAATTTAATTTGGCAAGGTTGCCAGATAAAGGTCAATATGGAAAAAGTTCTGTTTTTTTAGGCTAACCACTCATAAGTAGACTTCAAACTGAAAAATTGCTCTGAAGAGTCAGTCATTCCAACAAAAAATAGCAACCTTCCCTACACACACATACACACACATACACACACACTGAAACTGAATAGCACTGCTGAGAGAAATTGGGGATAGCCTCTGTAAATGGGTGGGATGTCTCGCCATTGTTCAGATGTCAGTTCTTTCCAGATCTCCAAGAGTCAACACAATTCCAACCAAAATCCCAACAGGAATTTTGGGGAACCCTGACAGCCTGTTTCTAAATGTGGAGAGGCAAAGCAAGACAGGAGCAACTAAAGCTGCGGGCCTACTATAGTGATCAGGATGATGTGTGATTGGCATAAGACTAGGAGGATGGACCAGTGGGGCAGAATAGAGTCCACAAACAGATCAGTAAATAATGAAGCACCTGCTTGCTGTCCACTGGCGAAAGGACTTTTTTTTCATAGTCAGTGATGCTGAACTGATTGGATACTGTAAGGGAAAAATTAGCTCTACTCAACAATATATAAGTTAGTTTGAGATGAATCATAGACCTGAGTGTGACAGCTAAAACAATAAAGGTTCTAGAAGAAAACAGGAAAACATCTTCACGACCTTGGTGAGTGCATGAAAAGTGGGAGCATCCTGTTTTCTAAACAGGATATAGAAAGCAGGAAGTATGGAAGAAAAGATGGATGAATTGTACCCACTTAGGTCTTCGAGTCTCCATGTGGACCTTTCTGGTGGGTTACACTGTATTTTTCCTATGTCCACTGATAACAACTCATACTTCGGCATCAGTTGTGGTGTCTGGGTTACTATTGTCCAGCTTCCCCACTCTTATCCTAAACTCTCTTCTGCACCCAGTTTTCTGCCTTTGACTCGAGGTGTGACTTCAGCTCCCATAGTTCTGTCCCCTCAGTGCATATGCTGTGTGCCATCAAGCTGTCTCTTTCCCTCACTGCCACCCCTTCCAGTTCATTTTGCACTTGTCCTGACCATCCCGTTCAGTCCACCTCCTATTGTCTTTTTTCTATGTTGGTCTCTGAGTTTGTTTTGTTCTTTTTTTTATTTTTATAAGCAGAAAGGTATGGCATGCTCGTTATAGCATTTATTTTCTTTCAGTTAACAGTTATTAATGTTTGAAATGTTCCCAGTCTTTTTTTCTACTCATATATATATATATATATATATATATATATATATATATATATATATATAAACAAAGTTAGGTCATACTCATTTTTATATATTAAGAAAAAATTTTTTAACTTTCTGATTTGATGTCCTCATCCCTGGGTCTGCTTTGCTCCATCTGTCTCTCTTGGGTGTCATTTGTCTCTGGGTGCCTTTTTCCAAGTCTGGATCTTTCTCCCTGTCTCAACACTCTGGGTTTCCTCTAAGAGTGTCTTCTCTGTGCCTCCTGCCACCCACCCACCTCAGTCCAGCCCTCCCTCTCTCCACAGGGCATGCCACCAATGACTCAGGCGCCGCGCATCATGCACCACTTGCCGGGCCAGCCCCCCTACATGCCACCCCCCGGCATGATCCCGCCTCCAGGCCTCGCGCCCGGCCAGATTCCACCAGGGGCCATACCCCCTCAGCAACTTATGCCGGGCCAGATGCCACCTGCCCAACCTGTAAGTGTCTAGTTTTTCTGGGTTATGTATAAATAGTCAGAACGTCAAAATAGAAGAGGACAGGTAGGGGTACTGTTTTAGGTTGGGTGGTCTGGGCGGGTCTCCTTGAGAAGGTACTGTTGGATGGTGAGGATGAGGATGAGTCCTTGGGGCAGCAGAAGATTGGCATGTTGAAGAACTTTGGAAAGTCAGGGTGAGGCTGGAGCAGCGGCCAGCACCTAGATTCTTTCAGCAACCACCTGCCAAGCACCTGTTTCTAAATACAGCAGTGCCTTCTTGTGGCTCACAGTCTAGACGGGATGAAGTGGGCAGATAGGCAAAAACATGGGGGCTACCAGGTGAAGGCCTGGAAAGGATTCAACAGGGTTGGAGCTGGAGAGCAGAAGGGCAGCAGATCTTCCACCAGACTCATGGGCTCCTGTCTCTTCCCTGCAGCTTTCAGAAAACCCACCAAATCACATCTTGTTCCTCACCAACCTGCCAGAAGAGACCAATGAGCTCATGCTGTCTATGCTTTTCAACCAGTAAGTGGGGCCTGGAGTTGGGACCATGGGGACGGGTCTCAGAATTCTGCTGGCAGAGCCCTACTCCTTAAACTTTGCAGGCAGGACAGTGACTGGAGACACAAGAGTGGAGGCTGAGGCCAGGCCCATAGCCAAGGGGGGGTTGTGACGGTGAGACCCAAGGTCAACAGTGGCCAGGGTGGAGGCCTTCTTCTGCCTTCATGGGGGGTTGGGGAGGCTCAGACCTCAACTTTCTGGTCTGTAAATTGGAGAAATGCAAGGTGCAGGTACAACAAGAGTGCGGTGTCAGAACTCTGACCAGACTGACAAAAATCAGCATGCTGAAACTGTGGGAGGGGAGGAGGTTTGAGCCCTTGAGCCCTGCTGATGGGACAGACTGGTGGCCATTACTGTGGCGAGTAACTGTTCACTACTTAGTGATGTTAGGGGCTGTGTGCTCACCTGGTGGCTCTGCTTCTGATTGCATATCCTAAAGAAAATCTTAACATGCGTCCCAAGGGTGTATAGATGGGACACTCCTCACAGTGGTCATGGTGGGGAGTTGGAGGCAGCTCATGTAAAGGGAGAGGTCAAATTCAACGCTCACCTTGGTATTCTGTGCAGCCGTTGGAAGGAACAGAGTGCTTGGGGATAGTTCTTTGTAATAGTGCTGAGAGGAAAGTTTGAGAAATTGGATAACACAATACCATATGTATATCACATGCACAAGATATTACATATTTTGTAAGAATACTGATGGAAAAAAGGATTCCCAGTCAACATGAGGAAGGAAGGAAGGAATGAGAAAAGGGACATGAAAGAACGTTCTAAAAGTCAAGGTAGTGGTTATTTCTGGAGTGAAGGTGGGTGGGTTTTGATTGAGGAAGGAGGTGGTAGGAGGGCAGTGTGGTTTCTAGCTCTAGGTTATGGGTGCGTGGATGTTCGTGTTAACATTTCTCATTAAATGATATATATACATTGTGTGTACTTGTTTATATTAGGGTTTTTCAACAGCACTATGTACCTTTAGGTTCCAGTAATTCTTTGTTATTGGGGCTGTTCTCTGCACTGTAGGATATTTAGCAACATCTTGGCCTCTGGTCACCAGATGACAGAATGTTAGGGGGAAATGCCAACTCCAGATCACTGAAGTCTGTCCCTTTCCCTCAGGTTCCCTGGCTTCAAGGAGGTCCGGCTGGTCCCTGGGCGGCATGACATCGCCTTTGTGGAGTTTGACAATGAGGTGCAGGCAGGGGCCGCTCGTGACGCCCTGCAAGGCTTCAAGATTACCCAGAACAACGCTATGAAGATCTCTTTTGCCAAGAAGTAGCGCCTTTCCCCCTGCCTGCCCCTGTTTGGGGCCTCCCCACTTCCCCTTGGCCCAGCCCCCCTGAAGGTAAGTGGGGCCTTCTTGGAGCCATGTATGAGTGAGTGGACACAGCATTGTACCCAGAGTCTGTCCCCAGACATTGCACCTGGCGCTGTTAGGCTGGAATTAAAGTACTTTTTTGATGTTTGGTTTTTCACAACCATTTGTCGTTTTTATTCTCTTGTCCTCCTTGATTCCCTTCTCTGCACATCAGAATAGCCTGCATTTTTGGACCTCTAAGCAGATGGAGTTTGCAACCTTGGGAAAACACATGACTATGTAGTAATATTGTCCAAGCCGAAGTCACCTGTACTATTGCAGATTTTTGTTTTGTCTCAATCAGCATTCAGTGCAGGAAATTGAAACTCAGGCTGCCATGTACAGTTGGGCATATTCTGTATTGTACAAGGATGCCACCTTAATGGCATGCCATTCACTGTAAACTTGTGTGTTTATTTTTATTGTTTTTTTTTTGTTTTAATATATTTTTTTTTATTTATTTTTATTTTTGACAGGGAGAGAGATACAGAGACAGAGACAGAGAGAAGGGGGAGGGCCCAGAACAGTCTCCATAGTTGCACATCGTTGGTCTTTCCACATAGTTCCATTCCACAGGTGGCAGTGGGGCTGCACAGGGCAGGAACTGGGCCAGGGTCTCACCCCAGTAAGAGCTGAACTGGGGCACTCCCCAGTTCAGCATATGGGTTTGCACGGGCCGGGCCAGGCCAGGATTTGATCCTCAGTCCCTGGGGCTGCAAAGTGAGTGCTTAACCCACTGAGCCATCCTGGCTTCCCCTTGTGTGTTTATTCCAATAATTTTCTAACATGAAAGAGTGTTAAGGAAGAGGTTTTTCTTTCTCTAATTTTCAAAAACAAAAATCCTTTCTGTTGTAACAATAGCCCTACAGCAACCACTCTAGATACTTCAGGGGGGAAAAAAGAAGGGAATTTGGGGTACTTATAAAGTCATTGGACGGATAGAAACAGCAGCTTGGGTTTGAGACACTTGAGTTTGAGTTCAAGTTTGTAACCCCTGATTGAGCTTCAATCTAGAGCAGGGGTCTCCAAACTACAGCCCGCGGGCCGGCCCTCTCATCCGGCCCATGGAGACCTTGTTATCTGAATAAAATAATATTAAATAAATAATTAAAAACAACATCTATGTTTTGATTCTTTTTTATTTGGACCTTGAGTGTGTAGTCGGCCCTCAAACTGCTGTTTGATAGTTAATGTGGCCCGCAGGCTGAAAAGTTTGGAGACCCCTGATCTGGAGTATAGGAAGGTGCCACTGTGCTAACAGGAAGCCCAAACTGACTTGGTCCCATTTGGCAAGCTCCTGATCAGACACTGGTACCAGGAATGTGGCCACTTCAAGCACAGCTGACCTCCCATGCTGGCCAGCCTGAAGCCTCACAGGCAATTGGACCAAATCCTACAGTGCCCCAGCTGCATGGGAGTATGGGAAATGTAGTTTCTTGCCGGGCAGTTATGTTTCCCAGTTGAAGCTATCTATAGATAAGGGGAGATCAAATAGGGGACCTTCCCTAGCTGTCCATAGTACTTAATATGGCAATTTTTTTTTAACTGAACTGGGGGCCTCACCACATTCGGGAAGCACATCCCAGTTCAGCATGTGGGTCCGCCTGGGCTGGAGCTGGGATTCGATCCTCGGTCCTCAGGGCTTCAAAGCGAGCGCTTAACCCGCTGAGCCATCCCGGCTTTCCCATGATTTGGCAATTTTTAAATTGACTCAAAAAAAAAAAAAAATACTGCTTAAGACCCCTCCTCATAGCCGTATAGATGGGAAAAAGATCATTTGCCAGAAGTAGAAAATTAACCACAAAAAATATATACAAGAAGGTGTAGTTGTGTTTTTTTTTAAGGGTTTACTTAATGTTTTTGACAGAGACAGAGAAGGGGGAGGGCCCAGAACAATCTCCATAGTTGCATCATTGGTTTTTCCACATAGTTTCATTCCACAGGTGGGCAAGGGGCTGCACAGGGCAGGAACTGGGCCGGGGTCTCGCCCCGGTGAGAACTGAACTGGGGGCACACCCCAGTTCAGCATATGGGTCAGCATGGCTGGGGCCAGGATTCGATCCTCGGTCCCCGGGACTGCAAAGTGAGCGCCTAACCCACTGAGCCATCCCAGCTTCCCCTGGATTTTTAAAAAAAGATTAATTTTTATTGTTTTTGACAGAGAGAGGGAGACAGAGACAGACAATGGGGGAAGGATTTTATTGTTTCTGATAGAGAACGGGGAGGGCCCAGTGCAATGTCCATAAGTTGTACGTCATGAGTTTTCAACATGGTTTCATTCCACAGAGGTGGGCAGGGGCCATACAGGGCAGGAAGTGGGCTGCTTCCCCCCACCCCCACCCCTGTGGGGGCATGGAAGGCACACCCCAGCTCTGCATGTGGGTCCACAGGCCAGGGCCGGTATTTTGTTTGTTTGTTTGGGTTTTTTTTGTTTGTTTTTTGAACTGAACTTGGGGCCTCACCGCTTTCAAGAAGCACACCCCATTTCAGCATGTGGGTCCGCCTGGGCCGGAGCTGGGATTCGATCCTAAGTCCTCGAGGCTTCAAAGCAAGCGCTTAACCCACTGAGCCATCCCGGCTTTCCCCAGGGCTGATATTTGATCCTTGGTCTCCAGGGCTGCAAAGCAAGCGCTTAAACCCACTGAGCCATCCTGGCTTCCCCTGGATTTTTTTTTCCTCCTGCCAAGGCTCTAATCTCGCCATCAAAGAGGAACATCAGTGAAGTGATGAAATTTGTAACATCAAATGCAGACTTTTTCCCTGAAAGATTGGTAGGAGAAAGGGATTGCCGGCTTCACTAGGAGACTGTTAGAAACACCTCACCCACCACACTGGCAAGCACAGGGTGTGTGCTCACCAGATCCTACTCTGCCTAGGGGACCCTCACTATTCCCCCACCCACTCTGAAAGTCATTTTCTTCCTGTGTAAAGAGGAATCTCTCTTAATACTGTGGTATTGCTTGTACTTGCCACTGCCGCGAACATACGTTTAACAAGCACTCAATAAATTCAGCAGATACTTACTGAGTACCTGTTACCTATTATGTGCTTAATACTGTTCTTGGCATAGGATACACAGTGAAAAAAAACAGATAACCTAATTTCAAATAATATGTTTTGATACAAGCAAAATACGCCATGGAGTTATAGCGTAGGGCTTGAGAACAGTAACTAACTCAGGAAAGCTCCTTGGAGGAGGTAGCATTTGAGTAGAGCTATTTGATGCTCCCATGGTACTTGGTGCTGGGTATTGGGTATGTAGATGGCTTAGGTCCAGTTTTTGCTCCTGATGAATTCTTCCCCACCCCAAGTCTGTGTGTTATCCTCTCTCCCCTTTCCCACCCTCAAAATGTTGGGACTTGCTATCCTGGAGGTGAGAATGCCTGGGGAAAGAAAGGTGGATGCTTAGTAGAATAGTCTTGGTAAGTAGATCTCTGAAGCAGTTTTGGAGGTGAGACGAATTCAAATCCTTTATTTTCTCATTCTGACCTTGGGTAACTGAACTCCAAGCTCAGAGTAGGCTTGGAGTGAAATCTAGCCCCTCCACTTCCCAGCTCTGTGGCCTTAGACCAGTTCATTAAGGCTCTGTTTCCCATTCCCATGTAAAATGGGGATATGAGAGCCCCTTTTAAGGTGATGGAGAGTATCCATTTTGAGTTAATAAAAATACATAAATGATCAAAGTGGTGACTGTTCTGTAAATAACTTACCTTTATTATCCCTATTTTACAGAGAAAGGTGAGGCCCCAAGAGGAAAACTAGCCCAGGACACAGAAATTAGCTAGTGAGGATATTGGTCGTGACAGGGCCTTGCCTAGCCTAAAGCCCCACATAATACTCACTCAGTACACGAGAGCTGGGAATCAAAGGGCTGCTTGTTCTGCCCCTCAGCACAGGAAATTCCAAGGTGGTTTTCCATGCTGGCTCCAACTTCTGGGGGCCTAGGTACCCAAGCAGAATCAAGAGAAGATGGAATTAAATAGCTCAACCTACCTGTCTGGGTCTGTGATTATTGAGGGGGTAGCTGTCACTTGGAGTGGCCTGGGCTGCTTTGGGTCTATTTGTGTGCTTATGTGGGACTGCAACCCTCACCCTGTCCTTGAAATGGTTCTGGCTGGGTAGCAGCCACTAGGTGTGGGTGAAATTTGGGACTGTTTCAGGGCGGAGACAAGACAGAACACAGGTTTCCTTGTACTGCTAGAGAGAGGGAGGGAAGGAGGACATTGGAGAGCCCATTCCCCCGTTGGTCACTCCTCATAGTCCATAATGGCTGTGTCCCTGGTGTTCCTCAGTATCATCATCTTGCTGTGTACCTTCCCAGGACCTAGTGTTGGGGGCCGCCCCATGCCCAAGCTGGCTGACCGGAAGCTGTGTGCTGATGAGGAATGCAGCTGTAAGAGTTGGGGGGCAGGGCTTGGGGGCTTGGGTTGCTGGCCTGTTAGAGGGTGCTTTCATTCCCTTCTATTCCTTCCCTAGACCCCATCTCCATGGCTGTGGCCCTTCAGGACTACGTGGCCCCTGACTGCCGTTTCCTGACCATACACAGGGGCCAAGTCGTGTATGTCTTCTCCAAGCTGAAGGGCCGAGGGCGGCTCTTCTGGGGAGGCAGTGTAAGTCTTGGGTGAACAGAAAAAAGGGTATAAGGCAGGGGTGGGAGTGCATTCTAATTTTCCACATAAAGAAAATTTGAGGGGGTGAACTGAAATAGACCTATGTGATCTATTTTTACTTTGTTTAGCAATTATAGGGCACCTCCTTTGGTGCCAAGTTCTGTTCTGGACACTGAAGATAAAACAGGAGACAAGCCATATGTTAACAAATAGGTTCTGCTTTGAGAATTAAGAGGAACTGGGTGACTACATTAGGTGGTCAGGGAGGGCAACAGGTAACTTTAAGCTGAGATCAGAATAAGGATGGAGTCAGCCATGTGGAGATCAGGAAGAAGAGCTAGTGTAAAGGTCTTCAGCAGGCACAAGCTCACTATCTTGCCAGACCCTGGCTTTTAACCCCTCTTCCCCAGGTTCAGGGAGATTACTATGGAGACCTGGCTGCTCGCCTGGGCTATTTCCCCAGTAGCATTGTACGTGAGGACCAGACTCTGAAACCTGGCAAAATTGATGTAAAGACAGATGTGAGTTTCTTGGGGGCTTGGCAGGGCTCTGGAGGGAGGAACCTTGGGTTGTGATGATGGGCAAAAATGATCCTACCTCTGGAGGGAGGAACCTTGGGTTGTGATGATGGGCAAAAATGATCTTACCCTTCACGCCCTGGCAACCTAGCTGTGTACATTGAGTCAAGTTCCCTGCCTCAATTTTTTCATCTGTGAAATGGTGAGTGGCTTCTAGGTCCTGGTCCAGCTGAGAATTGCAATGATTAGAGGGCTCTGGGCTATTCTGCATAGTGCTTGTATGGCCAAACTTGGGTCCTGTGGCTACAGCCTTTGCTAAAACCACTAGATCCTTTGTGGTGTGACCACTGGTTTTGTCCCCACTGTTTCCCCTTTCTCTTTTCCAGAAATGGGATTTCTACTGCCAGTGAGCTCAGCCTACTTCTGTCCCTGCTGTTTTTTTTCTCCCTGGCTTTATGCAAATACACCAGCCAAGTGCAAACTGCCGGTCTCTGTGGTTTTTTTGGTGGGGGAACTATAAAGGAAACGGGTCCCCAGTTTCCTGAATTTGCCAATCAACCCACTAACTACGGCAACGTCAGTGGTTCCTAGGCAGAGTTTCACTGACAAAAAGCCCTCTGCTCTAAACTGGGAACCAGAGGTGGGCTCCTAATCTTAGTTAGATATCGCACACAAGCAAATGAGAAGACAATAATCTAAGCCCAATTAGGGGACTGTAGCGTCCTCTAGACCAATGGGAGGGAGTGGAACTATTGGAATGAGACAGTCGAATTATGAGGAAGATATAATTGCAGAGCAGAGATTTGGAAGATCTGCAAAAGGAGATGGGAGGTTATCCTGCGCGTATCCCCTCGGTAGTCATCCTTTCTGACTTTGGGGTCATTGCACTCTCCAGCTCAAGACACCCCTCTTTCAGGATCTATCAGTCATGCCCGGGGATCTCCTTCTTTGCATCTGTATCTCCACCCCCAAGTCCTCTTCTGCCCAATGCGGAGTCTCGACTCTGCTCCCGGACTCCTGACCAAATCCGTTTCTCCGCTCGGCTAGCAGTCTCTGCACCGCCCCCTCCCACTTGCTCCTCCAGTCGCTCGTCCTGGTTCTGCCCGTTTTGGCTTGTCCCTTCTCACACCACCAATCCGCGCCTTCTGTTCCGCCCCCTGGTCGCCGAGTCCACCAATCCCGGTTCTTGGGGCGTGTGGCCTGGTATCCCTCAGCCCAAGCGGGTCGCACAGGACGGGGTGAAGGCGGAAGTGGCGGCGCCGGCCCCGGGAGTAGGAAGAAGCCGGGGCTGCAGCCCGAGTGGAGCGGCTGCCAGCCGAGAAGCAGGCGCGGCCGCGGCGCCATATTGCGGCCCTGAGCGGCCACGACCAAGTCATGGCCGAGACCTACGGTAAGAGTGATGGACCGGGTCGCGGGTCTGGGGTCTGGGCCCAGGGAGGATGCGGCCTGTGGGAGTGGGGCGGGGCTTTACGTATGGGGGGCGGGATCTGATACTATGGGGGCAGGGCCTAGTGGGCACTGGGAGGGGTTTAGTGGGTCTGAGGCTGAGCTTAATCGATTTGGGCGGAGCCTGAGGGTCTGGTTGTGGGTTTAATAGATTTGGGGCTGGATTTGAGGGCGCCAGTTATGATGGGTTAGGTAGCTATTGAAGGAGAGGGTGTGCCTTAATGTGTTGGGGCGGAGCCTGCGTTGATGGGGCAGGGCTGACTGAAAGACAGGGGTCAAGTTTGATGGGCTAAGGCAGCGGTCCCCAATATTGTTTTGGTATCAGGGACAGGTTTTGTGAAAAACAATTTCCCTGGACTGGGGTTGTAGAGGGGGCGATGGTTTCAGGATTATGGAACCACATTACATTTACTGTGCACTTTATTATTATTACATTGTATAATATATACTGAGGGTGTCAAAAAATGTATACACAGTTTAAGAGATGTTATCTATGTGTTACTTTTGAAAGTTAAATTACGGTAGCAATGTGTAGTATGAAGTTTGCTCAATAAATGATGTTAAATAAATGAATGCCAGCGTCACCATGTGACAGGCAGGACAGTCAAAGAAAATGGCAGAAGCATGGTTGTCCTTGGAGGAGCGCAAGGCCATTTTGAAGTGGTTATGAAATTCGGGAATGTTGTGGAAGTACAACGACAATGGAGGTGTGAGTATGCAACTGAACCTCCAATACGCCTAATAATTGTACACACTGGTGATAAGTTTGAGATGCATGGTATATTGAAACAGCATGCGCAATGATATTAATACAAAGGGACACTTTGGTCAACGTTGCTCAAGCAGTAGTTTGCTGTAATCACAAGTGTCTGGATGCGGATGGCAACCACTTTGAGCACCTCTTGTAATTGCAGAAGTCAAATATGACTTGTATTCATCTTTTATTATTGGTATATATTGAGTATTACAATTTTAATACAGTTTTATTTTTCTTAAAATGTATCTAACATTGTTGTGGCACCCTCTGTATAATGGAAAAGTTATATAGCTCACCATAATGCAGAATTAGCACTGGCATCACTGCTTCAGCTCCACCTCAGATCATCAAGCATTAGATTCTCATAAGGAGTGTGCAACCCAGATCCCTTGCATGTGCATTTCACAGTAGGGCTCCTATGAGAATCTAATGCCACTGCTGATCTGACAGGAAGAGGAGCTCAGGCGATAATGCAAGTGATGGGGAGCGGCTATAAATACAGATGAAGCTCCCTCCCTTGCTTGTGGCTCCATTCCTGCTGTGTAGCCCTGTTCCTAACAGGTCATGGACCTGGACCTGTCTGTGGCCTGTGGGTTGGGGAACCCTGGGCTCAGGGATGCCTGAGGGGATGCTCTGGACCCAGGGACTGCTCTGACTTGAGAGGTCTGGATTGGAGTTGGGGATGAGTTGTCCTTGAAATTAGGGGGTGGAACTAGTGGCAAGGGGTAGAGCTTATGCTTGAGAATAGGGGCAGGGCCTTGGGCAGAGGGAGGGAAGGAGGGCCTTAGAATTGGAAAATCAGGATGGATGGATAGGAGGTGGGAGGACAGGGTGAGGCAGAAAGAGCACGGTTTAGGAGTCAGGGGAAGCTGCATTCATTCAACAAACAGAGGAAAGCATAGAGAACAAGGGCAAACACCCCAAGGTGGGAACCAGCTTGTCATCTTCAAGAAGTAGACTGAAAGCCAGAGGCTAGAGTGGAGTCAGTGGGTCATAGTGGTAGGAGGTGAAGTCATGAGCGTCAAGAGGTAGAGTGTAGTTCTCGATAAAAGGGCTGTCAAGAGGCCTTAGCAATGCAATAGCTAAGATTTGGAATCTGGAGCCAGTTGGCCTGGGTTCAGATCCCCACTCTGCCTAGCTGTGGGGCCTTGGGCAAGTTAATTAACCTCCCTGGCCTCAGTTTCCTCATCTGGAAAGTGGGGATAATTATTAGTATGCCTCACTCATAGAGTTTTCCTGGGATCAGGTGAGCTGTTGATGTAAGTAAAGAACTTCAGAACTGTGTCTGGCACAGGGTAAGCATTATATAAGAATTATCAGTTACTGTTGTTACCCATTGCTCTGTTTCTGTTTGCATCTGTTTCTCTCCTGTAACTGTGATGGCCTCTTGGTTTCCATGTTTTCCCCTGTATCTTTCTCTCCATATGGTTTTTCCTGATATGGGCTCCCATCTCCTCAGATTTCCTCTTCAAATTCCTGGTGATTGGCAGTGCAGGAACTGGCAAATCATGTCTCCTTCACCAGTTCATTGAGAATAAATGTGAGTGTCTGGGAGTGGTCCTGGGAGTACTAAACAGTGGGCCTGGGCATGGCATGGGCAGCAGTTGGGGTAAGCAGGGGCAGGGCTGGCATGGGGACAACTCTAGTGCTGGTTGCCTGGTCCTTGCCTTGGTATGTGCCCTTTGCTAGATCCTCCTTGAGCTTCACTGGCCCAGCAACAAGAATGGGTTTGTACAGGCTGAGGAGGCCATGGAGGACAGGGAATCCTCTGAGTCCCTGCACTGCTTCTTCTTGCTCTCCCACTCCCAGTCAAACAGGATTCCAACCACACGATCGGCGTCGAGTTTGGATCTCGGGTAGTCAACGTGGGTGGGAAGACTGTCAAACTACAAATTTGGGACACAGCTGGCCAGGAGCGGTTTCGGTAGGTGGGCTTGCCTCCCAAGGAGAGAGAGAGTGGAGGGGAGGAGGGAAGAGGGAGGAGACACAATGGGAGAGAGAGAAGTGTGCAGAGTCACTCAGAGACACAATAATAGGAGCAAGGAGACACTGAGAGGGCAGACAAGACAGAGGGAGAGAGACAGAGACTGTGAGTAGTAGCCACATATAGCCAAAGAGAGGAGTCCTGGAGAGAACTTGACAGAGACAGTGAGAGAGAAAGAAATTGAGAAAGTAGCATAGTGAAGAGTGAGAGGCCTCGGGAGAGGCCAGCAGATTCCAGAGAGACTATGGTAGTGAGACCCATATGACTGAAGGGGTGGAGACTTGTGCCCAGGGAGACACCAGGCCTGGAGAAAAAGCCATGCATGCTTGGGGTGGGCATGAGGTGGATAAAGATGGAAAGAGAGTGACTAAAACAAAAAGAGAAAGGGACTCCTACAAGAGATAAACACACTCAAAGGGAGAAGGACAGAGACTGAGAGAAGAGGAAGATAAGGGAGATAAGGAGACAGAACAGAGATGGTGAGAGGAGAGTGGGGCAGGTGCAGCCAGAGAGAAGTTTCACTGTGTTAGGAGGAGGGAAATGCATAGGGCTCAGTGCATAGCACGTCTTCAGGAAATGTCTGCAGAAAAGGTGATAGATACATAGGAACCCTGAGTCTGAGAAACAGGGAATTCAGTCCATAGAAAAGTGTGGTCCATGGGCAGCACTTACTAGTTAATACTTGTGTGTTAGTTCACTGTATGAAGTACATAGAGGCCAGAGAGAGAAGGTGAAGGAAAGATTGGTATGTGACATGAACTGGATTTTCAGTAAGTGCTCAATAAATGCTTGTGGAATGACTGCATGAGTTCCAGAAGGACTGAGGCTGTTGACACATGAAGATGCAGACTGTGGACCACACTGGGAAGAGGCACTGCCTTCCCAGAAGAGCTGCCCTCAGCCTTTCAGCTTCGAGAAGATATACAGGACTTGGCCCCTGTGTATGGTCAAGAAACAGAGAGGGACAGTGGATGTAATTGCATAGCATTTGGCCAGAACTGGGCAAAGGGGAGATTACAGAAAATGTTGAATGAATGACTGAGTGAATGGTAATACAAGAGTGAGGCTGACTGTAGCCAAAGTTAGAGATAGAAACAGACAATTGAAGATACACACATAAGGGAGGCAGAGAAAGACACAGACCCATGAAGAGATACAGAAAGACAGGGACAGAGTCAAAGAAAGGGAGAGACCCAGACAGAGATAGACAAACAGCGAAGTGAGATAGTGATTGAGGGAGGCAGAGAAACTAGTGAGGCCAGACCATGCCAGGGTTTGGGGGATGGGCCAGCAATGAAGGGGGGCCTCCGAACCACCAGTCTCTCTCCGCAGAGGGGGGCAGTCTCGGGTCAGACCCCAGCCTCGGGGGTGACTGGGTCCCCCTGGCCCCACAGGTCAGTGACGCGGAGTTACTACCGAGGGGCGGCTGGAGCCCTGCTGGTGTACGACATCACCAGGTGGGTGTGCGGACTGGGTGGGGTGGGGCCTGGGTGGCCCCTCTCCTGTGCCTACCTCTCTCCTTCCTCCGTAGCCGGGAGACTTACAACTCACTGGCTGCTTGGCTGACGGATGCCCGCACGCTCGCCAGCCCCAACATCGTGGTCATCCTCTGTGGCAACAAAAAGGACCTGGACCCTGAGCGTGAGGTCACGTTCCTGGAGGCCTCCCGCTTTGCCCAGGAGAATGGTAAGGGCTGTGCTATTGGCCGGTGGAGGTGGGGGTCACGTCACTGGGGCCGTGGGCCTTCTGACTCTCTATAGCTGTGCCCAGCAGGGCAATGTGGAGGTTTAGAGGCCTGGGTTCAAATCTCAGTATTGCCACATGTGCGCTGTGTGACCACTCTGGTCCTCGGTTTCCTCATCTAAAAAGTGGGGCTCACAGTGTTTCTGCTTCATATCCTGTATGATGGTTAAGGGAGATGGTCCATGGAAAGCCCCAGCACCACCTAGACAAAGTAGGTATTTAATGTTGGCGGCTAAGAAGATTTCAACCACCGTGGGGAGGGCATAGGGTATTGGTCCCCAATGGCCCTAGGGGACAGGCATTTTTATGAATAAAGGAGATAGGATAGGGTAGACCCCACGCTAGCGGGCACTGGCATTAGGAGAGTAGACGAGATTGACAGCCACGTCAAAAGGTATGCAAGTACAAACCCATTTGAAAACATTGTGTTGGCCAAATGTATGCTGGCTTAGGGTCTGCCCATGTTCGGATGTTTTACCATCAGAAAGATGTAGGTTTCAATCCTGACTCTTAATTGACCATGAGGCCTGGTCACGTGACCGATGGGTGGACTGTGGTGAACCTGGGCCTTGCTAGGCGGTGCTGGGGACACACCGATGAAGATAGACTGGGCCTAGTTCTCACAGGCTGACAGCTGGGGGAGGCACAGGGGTCTGTGGGAGCCCAGAGTAAGTACCTGGCCCCTCCTAGGAGGTCAGTTTCTGGAGGAAGAAATGTGTGAGCTGAGCTCTGAAGAAAGAGCTAGGTGGGAACCTGGGGAGGAGGGCATTCATGGCAGAGGACAGGCCAGGAGCAAGGGCACAGGTGGCTTATTTGAGGAACAGAATGAGAGGCAGCAGGTCAGGGTTGGAGTGGAGGATGAGGACTGACTAATCCGAGCGGCTGTCCCCAGAGCTGATGTTCCTGGAAACAAGCGCGCTCACGGGGGAGAACGTGGAGGAGGCTTTCCTGAAGTGTGCACGCACCATCTTAAACAAGATTGACTCAGGTGAGGCCCCCGCTGACTGGAGTGGGACCGGGAGGCTGGCCCCGAGGTCTCCTGGGGACCAGTCCTGACCTCGCCCCTCCCCTCCCCGGCAGGCGAGCTGGACCCCGAGAGGATGGGCTCAGGCATTCAGTATGGTGACGCTTCTCTTCGCCAGCTGCGGCATCCTCGGAGTGCCCAGGCCGTGACCCCTCAGCCCTGTGGTTGCTGAGACCTTCTGAGCCAGGTGGGATACTGGGGCCTCGGGGACTGCAGGGGTGGTCTCTTGGCAAGAGGGAGTACCAGAGCAGCGGCAGAGACACAGAAAAGGAGAGGTGACACGAGAAACAAAGGAAAATGCAAAAACGTTTAAAAGTAACCCTCTTTCCAGCCACGGGGAAGTCTTTCTCATCCCACTTACTGCCAGCTCTTTGCCCTGGGTCTCTGAGTGTCCCATTCATCATTGGTCAAACGCTTACTGCGTGTCTACTGCGTGCCAGGTCCTGTTCAAGTCACTGGTGAGACTGACAAAAATCCTGCCCTTGTGGAGGAGACAATAACAGGATACATAAGTAAATTATATAGTAGTTAGGGAAGTAAGAGTTATGGAGCTAAAGCAGGGCAAGGAGAGTTGGAAAGGTGGAGGACTGGAATTTTAAACAGGATGGTGAGGTAAGTCTTCACTGAGAAGGTGACGTATGAGCAAAGACCTGAAGGTGAGGGGGGGGGGTCATGGGGATCTGGGAGAAGAGTGTTTTAGGCAGACAGAACAGCCAGTGCAAAGGCCCTGAGGTAGGGTCATGCCCCACATGGGTAAGGAAGACCAAGGAAGCCAATGTGGAGTAGAATAAGTGAGCGAGTGAGTGTGTGTATGGGGGAAGGGTACAGCAGGATATGGGAGTAGAGGGAAGCCGGTCAGTTAAGGCCTGTGGGTTATACCCTGGGTGGGTCGGGGGCCATAGGAGGGCTTTAAGCAGAGGAAGGACAGAATCTGACTGCATATGGGTGGTGGGGGCTGTGGGGGCAAGGGTGGCTGCTAGGAAACCAGTGAGGACATTATTGCAGAGTCAAAGTCAAAGATAGTGGCAGACATGACCACAGTGGGGACAGAGGAGGGTTTGAATAGTGATGGGTTCTGTATCCTCCTTGGTCTCTGTCTCCAGTCATGTCCCCTCTCTTGATGTAGCCACCAGGTCTTTCTAAAGCACAGATCTGATTCTGCCCCTCCCCTGTTTAAAACCATCCGTGACTCCCAGGGTCCATGGGGCACAGCTGAGGCTCCTCAGCCTCGTGTTTGGCTCTGTAGGGGCTGGCCCGTGTCAACCTCTTCTACCTCAACTTCCATCTCTCCCCACTTCTCAGGCCACTGCAGCCACACTGAAGTTCTTTCTGTTTCTCTGGGTTTTTGCTCATGCTGTTCCCTCTGCTTGGAACACCATTCCTTCCCTCTCTTCTCTGGTAACCTCCCCTTCCTTCAGAAAGTCTTGCTTGTTCCAAACTCCTTGATGGACTTGCAAGATCCTACAGGATTTGGTCCTATCTCCATCTCTTTGGGGGTGTGAATATCTTCCCAAGTCTCCCCTCTGTGCTTCATGCCCACCTTTCCCACTGCCACCCCAGCCATTGGCAGCTCCAAGGTGGCTGTGGGGAAAAGGACTGTGTATATACTTTGAAAGCAGAGTCAACAAGATTTCCTGATGAATGGATATGGAATTTGAGAGAGAGGAGTCCACGATGAGTTCTTTGGGGCAGTGCTCTTTCTTCTTTCCAGGCCTTTCCATCGGCTGTGCCTCAGCTGGGTGCATCTGTCCTCCTGCCTCTTTTCTTTTCTTTTTTTCAAGATTTATTGTTTTTGACGAGAGAGACAGAGAAGGGGGAGGGCCCAGAGCAGTCTCCACAGTTGCATGTCATTAGTTTTCTATAGTTTCATTCCACAGGTGGGTGCAGGTCTGTGCAGGGCAGACACTGGGCCAGGGGCCTCCCACATAGGAGGCTTACCCGGGTGAGAACAGAATGGGGGCCACACCCCAGTTTCAGCATATGGGTCCACATGGGCCGAGGCCGGGATTCAATCCTTGGACCCTGGGCCTTTAAGACAGGCGCTCAACCCGCTGAGCCATCATGGTATCACCCGGCCTCCTTTCTTACACCAACTCACTGTCTGGTCTCTGCTAATACGACTCTTCCTGCAGACAAGTCACAACTGCCCCCTCCTTTTTAAAGCACTCAACTCTGTACACTTGTTATTTGTGTGGCGTTTTTCTTCTCAACCTGAGAAGGAAAGGAGGTGACAGATCACAGACTGCCTGTCTGGCTGCCTGCATTTTAAATTCCAACTCTGTCATGTTTTAGCTAGGTGACTCTGGGCAAATTATTTAACCTTTCTGGACCTTGGTTTCCCTAATAATAGTACCTGCCTCATGTGGGTGTTGAGAAGATAGTTAATTCATGTAAAATGCTTAGAACAGGGGCTGACACTTTGTAAAGACTCATAAACAAGGGCTATTTATTATGTGTTTTCTTTTTATCCATTTTAAAGACTCTGGCTGAGCAGAAATGGATGGATATATACTCTTTACCCCAAGGTTTAGTACAGGGTCTGTTTCAGGGTTTGCCTTCAGGGAATCAAATATAATAGGATGATGCTTTTTCAAACTTTGTTGACTGTAATCTCCTGGAGGAGATACATGTTGATCTAATATTGGCACACACACACATATAAAGCTGAAACACAGGTTTTCCTAGCACTAATATCCTTTTTTATTATTATTTATTTATTTACTTATTTTTGAGAGAGAGAGAGAGAGACAGAGACAGAGACAGAGAGAGAACTGAACTGGGGGAGCTCCCCAGTTCAGCATATGGGTCCGCACGGGCCGGGGCCGGGATTTGATCCCCGGTCCCCAGCACTGCAAAGTGAGCGCTTAACCCACTGAGCCATCCTGGCTTCCCCCAACATCCTTTTTTAACAAAATTGAAGTGAAATTCACATAACATAAATCTAGCCGTGTTAAAGTATACAATTCAGTGTCATTTAGTACATTCACAAGATTGTGTAACCACCACCTCTGTCTAGTTCCAAAACATTTCATTGCCTTAAAAGGAAACACTGGGGAAGCCGGGATGGCTCAGTGGGTTAGACGGTCACTTTGCAGCCCTGGGGACCGAGGATTGAATCCTGGCCCCGGCCCATGCGGACCCATGTGCTGAGCTGGGGAGCTCCCCCAGTTCAGTTCTCTCTCTGTCTCTGTCTCTCTCTCTCTCTGTCAAAACCAATAAAAAATAAATAAATAAATTAATTAATTAATTAAAAAAAAAAAGGAACCACCATACCCATTAAAGTAATCATTCCCTGTTCCCCCCCAGCCTCTGGCACCCACCCATCTGCTTTCTGTCTCTATGGACCAATATTCTTATTACCTATGATGCACTCTGATATATTTTTTTTTTTCTTCAAGATTTTATTTTTGTTGTTTTTGACAGAGAGATACGGAGACAGAGAGAAATGGGAGGGCCCAGAACAGTCTCCATAGTTGCACATCATTGGTTTTTCCACATAGTTTCATTCCACAGGTGGGCGTGGGGCTGCACAGGGCAGTAACTGGGCCGGGGTCTCACCCCGGTGAGAACCAAACTGGGGGCACTCCCCAGTTCAGCATATGGGTCCACATAGGCTGGGGCTGGGATTCGATCCTCAATCCCCAGGGCTTCACAGTGAGTGCTTTAACTCACTGAGCCATCCTGGTTTCCCTCTAATATTTTCTATGTATTCTATTTCAATAAAAAATTAATCAGTGCCCACCAAACTGATTTCCCAGCCCAGTAATGCATTGCTGTACACAGAAATCATCTGGAGAGCTTTAGAAACTAGTGATGCCTGGGCCTCATCTGAGAGATTCTGAAGTGATTTGGGGATTTCTAGAATCTCCCAGCTAATGCTCTCTGCAGCAAAGCAAGAACCGCTAACTGAATGTCTCCTCAGTTTGGAAAACCCTGGAAAGAAACCTGGAGCAGAGGTGATCCAGGACCATAGAGTGACACAGAGATGCAAAGGTGGGGATACAGAACTTAAATACTGAGATGCCTCTCTACAGTCTCAAGGAGACAGCTCCCTGAGGCAGTCAGGGAGATAACCTCAGAGAGAGTGCCCCAAATTACATGCAGACAAGAAATAGAAAGTCAGACAGATAATGTAGAAACTGGGAGAAAGGTATAGACAGATGGACATAGATGGGCAGGAAGATATACAGAAATGAGACAGACATACCAGCTGGACAGCCAGGATCCTTCCAGTTCACCACACACTTTTCTTTCAGCTCACCTGTTCTCCAGGACCAGCCCTGCCCTTCTGGCTGGGGCCCAGACCCAGACCCTGGAAGGCCGAGCGCCTCATCTACCCTGGTCCCACAGAAACTGCCCCACCACCTGTTCCCCTTCTCTGGCCTGCTTGGTGGGGCCTGGCTGAGGGGCAAGACTAAGGCTCGGGGGAGGGGGGATCTGTACCTGCTGCTGCTTCCTTTGTCTTGGCTAACCCCTGTATCCCCTGAATCCCTAACCATTCTCAAAGAGTTCCCAAAGCCTGAGACCAGGGCCATTTGTCCCCAGCTCTCCTGGCCCTGCCATTGTGAGTACGTTATTTATTACCTGGAGGCCTTCCCTGTCCCACCCTACCCCCATAAAGCATTGTTTATACCTGTGTGCCTTGGCCTCTGTCATTTTGGGGTGGTGGGAGGGAGGGGAGACAGAAGAGATCCTTGATGAAAGAATCATATGTCATGATGTTTGGGGCCATGTTTATGGTTTGGACAGGGTATGGGTTTATACCATGACTTTGTGACTCATGTGCCTGTTGTAGAGGTAGTCTGTCACTGTGCACATTTTGTGACATTGCATGCTGGAGGCCCACATGTGTAACACTGATGTCCCTGTGTTTGTGACGTGAGTAATGGTATCTGTAGGATTGTGTGCTGCTTGTGTGTGTGACACTGTTGTTTGTGATGACTCTGTGTCCTCAGTGATTGTATCCATCCATGAATCTGGTGTTTGGGACACCAAACAACATGAATGAGAATTCTGGCCTGTGGGTGATAATTATGCATATGATGACTGAAAGTCTGAGGCAGTGTCTGTTGGATGTGTGATTGTGCATGTGTGCTCCTGAAGTCTGTGTATTTTGATGTGAATGTGGCTTCTTTGACATTCCTGTGTGTGACCATGAACCTTGTACCCCTGAGCACTGTGTGGGCCTTTGTGTAAGTAACCCTGACTCACCCTGACTCGTGCATACTGGAGTCGTTGTATGTTATCTCCTTGTGTCCAGGTGAACCGCTGACATCACAAGAGCTCTGCCAGGGACAGGCGCATACCCCTCAGGATACTCTTAACTGTTCTGCAACCCCCAAATCAGCTTTAACCCACCCCTGGGAACCCTGAGCTCCCCACCCTTGCCTGGGTAATGGTAGAGGGGTGGGGCATTTAAGTGATTTTAGCTGCATAGTCCTCCCAGACCCAGTCGCCCAAAACGTTCTTAAAGACCTGAGGCTCTAATTCAAATGGCTTCGCTGCATAGCTTTACATAGGTTGTTTTATTCCTACTCCTGCAATTGTCCGGAGGGGACAGGGCAGAGTGGGTTATGATACGTCTGCACATCTCGTCCAGTTCACTCTCCTTTTCTCCATTATAAAACGGCTTTATGTAAATAATCACTAACTGCTGCTCGGACATTTCTCAATATTCCTTTCCTTGGGGCCGTAAGAAGGCGGGGCTGTCCATTTAAATGACGTCAATGATTTGCATGCCACACCGGACCCGTTTACTTATTCCACGGTCTTCTCGGCTTTGAGGGGGTGGGCCTGTTCAAATAGCATCTTTATTTGCATATTCCTCCCAAGTCGCTTGGCATAATATGCGCAGGAACTGCCTCTCCCTAATTCAGCCCTTTCTAACTGCCGGCCCTCCTCTCGCGGAAAAGGGGTGGAGCGTAGAATGCAAATAACCTCGTATGCGCCGGCCCATCTCCCTTATCTCGAGGGGTGAGGTTCTGAACGTCCTCGCCCCGCCCCGCGCCGCTCGCGCCTGCGCATCGTCTCCTCCGCCCGGGCGCGGTCACGTACCCACAGGGCGAGGCGGGGGGCGGAGCGCCGCGGGTGGTGGGGGCGGGGTATGGCGCGCTGTGCGGCGCTGGGCGGCTGGCACAAACGGCGGAGCCGGGGTCGGAGGAAAAAGCTCGGTGAGGAGGACGCGGGGAAGAGATTGCAGCGGGGCGGAGAGGCCGCTCGAGTCCGGCCCCGGCACGAGCCGGGCGGGGCGTGGTGGCGTGCGCCGTGTCCGCGGTGGCGGAGCGTGGCGACCGGGGTGGGGGTGGGGGAGTCGTGGGGGAGGGATCGCACGACGGGCATGCGGAGTTCCGGCCTTTGCGGCGGGGGGGTTGGGGTGGCAGTGAGGAGTTCGTGCCCGACAGAGGGGGAGGGGCGGGGGCACAGGGTCCCAAGGGGTCCCTAGACCCTGCCTCCGTCGCCTGCTGTGCCCCTGCCGAGCCTCAGGGCTTGTACGAAAGGGAGTTGGCGGTGGTGGGGGCGCTCTTTTCCCTCGTCCTGTCCCCGAGTGCGTGAACCCTCCTCCGCCCTTCCCTCTGACGTTGTGAACCCTCCTCCGGCGGCTCCTTTCCGTCCGTCTGTCTGTCTCAGGACCTCCCTTCCGTCTGGGTGTGTGTCAGCCCCCAGCTGGCTTCCTCTCGTTGGGCTCAGGTCGACCCCTCCACCCCGGTCTGTCCGGCTGTCTCAGGCCCTCCCAGCTTTTCTCCGGTTTGTTTTTCTGTCTCTGTCGCCCCCCAGGCCCCCGCTCCTGTTCTCTTTGTCTCTGGACTCCCCATTTTCCTCTCTCTGTGGACCCCCCCACATTCCCTTTGTGTCTCTCCAAACCCCCGGGCACATCACCCCTATTTGTCGCTAACTCTTCTACTCCCAATTCCTCCACCGTTCCTTTTCTACTTCAGGCTCCTCCCTCTTTTCTGCTGGTTTCTGAGGATGCTTTCTCCCCTAGTCCCCACTGCAGTCCTCTGTTTTGGATCATCAGTCCAGCCTAACTCCTCCAGCTGCTTCCCTCACTGACTCTTGTCTGTCAGTGGTTTCCCCCTAATATTCCCAGGGTCTTCTCCCACACTTGGCTCAGATTTTGTAGTCCCGGTAGCCAAGTCTGTCTGTCTTTCTACTGTCCCTTCAACACTCACCCTCTCCCCCCAGTCAATCTGCCTGCCTCTAGTTCCTCTCACATTCCTTTTTTTTTTTTTTTTTTTCTCTCTCCCTCCAGCGACCCTGACAGGTCTCTTCCCAAGCCCCTAGGCATAGAAGACGATTTGGGGACCAGCAAGCACCCCCAGGGCACAAGAAGAGTTTCTGTCACCTGCCCTGCCTCACCCAGCCCTACTCCAGGCCCGGCCATCCCAGCCCTCGGCTGCATCAAGTGGAGAAGGAGGTGGCAGCGGAGGAGGGTGGCATCATGGGCCTGGGCCGTGCCCTCCATGCCCGGGAGATGAAGACACTGCTGCCATGGACAGCCCGTGCCAGCCACAGCTCCTAAATCAAGCTCTCTCTCAGTTGCCCGGTTCTGTGTCAGAGCCTTTGGAGCCTGGCCCATCCAGGATGGGGGTGGAGAGGTACCTTCCATGTTCCCTGCTGCCCACCTACCACCAGCCAGGATGTCCAGGAGTGCCTGCTGAGGCCTCAGCGGGGAGTGGGACCCCCAGAGCCACAGCCACTTCCACTACAACCAGCCCCCTGCCAGAGGGTTTTGGTGGACAGGGTGGCGGTGAGCTGCGGCCACTGCAGAGCGAGGGTGCTGCAGCACTGGTCACCAAAGGGTGCCAGCGACTAGCAGCCCAGGGCGCTCGGCCCGAGGCCCCTAAACGGAAATGGGCAGAGGATGGTGGGGATGCCCCCAAACCCAGCAAGCGGCCCTGGGTTAGGCAGGAGAATCAGGAGGGGGAGGGGGAGGGCAGCATGGGCTGCAGCAGTGGCCATGGTGAGGCCAGTGCCAGGCTGAGGGAGGAGGAGCTGCCCACTGTGCCTGAGCGCCTGGCCCTGGACTATATCGTGCCCTGCATGCGGTACTACGGCATCTGTGTCAAGGACAGCTTTCTGGGGGCAGCCCTGGGCAGCCGCGTGCTGGCGGAGGTGGAGGCCCTGAAGCGGGGCGGGCGCCTACGTGATGGGCAGTTAGTGAGCCAGCGGGCTATCCCGCCACGCAGCATCCGCGGGGACCAGATTGCTTGGGTGGAAGGTCATGAGCCAGGCTGCCGAAGCATCGGGGCCCTCATGGCCCACGTGGACACTGTGATCCGGCACTGCGCTGGGCGGCTGGGTGGCTACGTCATCAACGGGCGCACCAAGGTAGGTACCCAGCACATTCGTTGGATACCTCATGCTTTTAGCACTAGTGGGTTTGGAGACCAGCCTCTGGGGTCACAGAAGTGTTTAGGCAGCTTCAAGGGAGGGAGCATTGGAGTTCCCTTTGGACTTTCCCTGAGGGAACTTGAGGTCTGTGTGCTTTCTCCCTGTGGGCCTTAGTTTGTGTGCCTGTAAACCAAGGGTTTGGCCTGTAGCCATAGTACTTTTTGACCTTGCCAGGGATCCTCCTGAAGAAGCTGAGGACAGGTGCCGGCATTGATAGTGCCACACCTGTGCATGGGCCATGGTGCAGTTCAGTCTATTCTTGGGCTGCAGACCAAGAACAGTCCATGCAGACAGGCACATGTGTCTGCCTCTGTCTGTCCATCTGCACCTGTCTGTGTCTGTCTTTGTCCTCCTCTGTTCACCCATCCTTTCATCCATCCCTGTCTGCTGGCTTGTGTGTCTGGTCCATCCTGTCCCCCATTCTCTGGTCTGTTCATTCTGTATCCTAGGCAGGAGAACCAGGAGGTGGAGAGGGGAGCTGCCAGTTGTGAGGCCAGTGCCAGGCTGAGGGGGGAGGTGCTGCCTGCCGTGCCTGTTGCTGGACTGCATTGTGCCCTGTATCCATTCTGTGGTATCTGTCAGCTTCTGGGGGGTGGGGGAGAAGGGGGGAAGGAGGCCGCAGAGCCTGGTTGGCTGTGTATGGGCTGGGGTGGAGGTCCTGTTCCCAACTTTCCTGTTCCTCCCCATTCTAGTCCCTGTCCTCCTGTCCTGTCTGTCCATCACTTCATCTCTGTCCTGCTCTCCTCCCTTGATCCTCTGCCTGTGTGTCTCTTCTTGGTCCCCTTTTTCTTACTTTAGTGTTATAGTTACTAATCTTTTTGTAGAATCTGGACCTTTTTGAAAATTGACATTTTATGATCCTCTCTAAGAAAAGTGCTCCTTTGATTGGAGTTTATGGACAGCTGTCAGGGCCTCCTGTATCTCCAGCTTCCCATTCAAGAACGTGGGTCAGTAGCCCTGCACAGGACAGTGGTCCATAGGGCTTTTCCAGCCTGCTGACAAGATAGTTCTCTTCATGGAGGGGAGTGAGGGCCCTGACCTTGAGTCTAAGGCTGCTTGTCATTTGGACAAAGCCTTGTAGGGAGTGCCCACTGCACAATGCCAATGATGCCTGGCTGATGGCACTGGCTGTTCTTCCCTCCAGGCATGAGTTTGTTCTCCTGATTTCTCCTCTGTCCTTTCTCAGTCCCATCTTGGGTTCTGGCTTTGTGTACCTTCCCTCTCAGAGTGGAGCTGGCTTGGGGACCAGGGCTCCCTTGGGGCCGAGGCCAGTATCTTTCCCACCCCAGCTGGAACTTGTCCTACTTCCCTGTCCCTCCTGTTACTTGATAGCTGGAGAGCCAGAGGCGGCCCCTCTGTTGGCTCCACTCCTATGCAGGCAGGAGAGATTAGTGGGAGTCTCCCTGGCCACAGGGTGCTCAGCACTTTCACTCCAAGTCCCCGGGTCCTTGTTGCGGGTAGCCCACAAGAGCTGAGTGGCCCAGGCAGGACACTTCTCTGAGCCTGTTTGCTCATCCATAGGATAGAAAAATTGGGTTAAGTCCCCAGCTAGTCTGTGGCTGTATTAGAAGAGGAAGGGGGAGAGAGCAGGTCTCTTTTGTTTTGGTGTCTTGGATGTGATTGGAGATGGCCCTGGGTAGGATTTGGGGGAGGGGGGGACTTTTTTAGCCCTAGGTGACCCCTATTGCCCTGGGAGGTAAGCCATGCTGGACTGAGAAGGGAAGGAAGGAGCCAACCCAATCACTGGAGTTCCTCTCAGACCCTCCCCTGCTTCAATGAGACAGCAACTCCAGGCTTCCTGGCCTTCAAAGGGCAACATCTGGGCTCCCTCCCCAGGCTCTGCAGTAAGAGTGTGGGGTGCTGGGGTGGGTGGCCACAGTGGTGGGGGATCACCAGTATGGCTAGGGCCAGCAACAATCGTCTCTCATTCGGAGTGGAGCACCTGTGTTCTGCCTTTCCTCTTCTCCCTCCCTGGTCTCTGCTCAGGTAGCCTGCAGGTGGCAGAGAGTTGATTCCTGCTAAGACTACTATAGGGGACTCCAGGGAGGGCCTGATGGGCTTGGTTTGCCCCTTTAATAGCAGCTTGGAGGTGGGGCCTGCTGTCATTGGCTCATCCCCCCCCCCCCTTCTGACATGGGTGTGTGTGTGTGTCAGTGTGTGTTATGGAGCTCTTAGCATATTGTCACCAATACCCTTTAACACTAGTTTCCTAGCTCTGATCACAGCTGCCTCTTCCCTTAGGTGGAAGGGTAAGGAACAAGTTGCCATGTTTCCGTGTCCTGCTTGTTCCTTTCCCTTGTGGGGCAGGAAGTAGATGCTTCTCTGGGGCCGGAGTACATTTCCACCTCCGATGTGTGTACGTGGGGGGTGGGGAGGAGGGCCTTAAAGGGCCTGTTTCTGTGCCTGGCCTTCATGCACAAGCACCATTCCTTGCCAGACTACAGAGGGTGTTCTTGCTGCATGGTGGGAGGAGCTGTGTGAGGGTGCATGGGGCAGGATGGAACAGAGGCTCTGAGACCCTAAGGAGTACTTTCAGTCAGCAGCTACCCACTAGGGAGACAGGCCTGGCCCTAATACTAGGTAAACAAGTATCTACTGATTTCACATTGAGGGGTAGAGTGGAAAGGCAGTCCAGGTGCCTCTGGCCAGAGGACTCAAGGTGCCCCTTAACCCGAGACCTGAATAGCAAGATGATCAGGGGAAGTGTTCCAGGCATGTGCAGAAGCCTTGGGGATGAGCTTGGCCTGGTCTGGAAAGCCAAGAGTCCTGAGAGGCTGGAGCAGAGTGATAGGGATAGGAAATGAGGTTGGTGACCTTGGAGGCTGTGGTTGGGATTTTATATTTTGTATTTTAGGGGGATTGAGTGAGAACTTGAAAGGATTTGGATCAACAAAAAGCTAGAGAAAAAGGTCTCTGGCTGCTGTGTGGGGATAGATTGTGTGGAAAGAGGTTGCAGCACTCCTTTCCCCCGTCCCCTCCTTGTGCACAACCAGCAGAATCTCTGCTTGGGGAGACCTGGCTCATCCCTAATCAGTGACTCACAGATTCTGGGCTACCTGGGTCACAGCCCAGTTCATTTCTCCCACTGAGGTGCTTACTCATAGTGCTGACCCATCTGCAGGGAGTTGAGCAGTGCAGAGAGGCTGCTCCTGAACCTGGGGGTGTGGGGACCTGTTCAGTGCCTGTGCCCTGGTCCTGCAGAGAGAAGCACGCTCTTCACTGCTGGGCGGCCTGACCCAGTGGCAGCCTTCCTGGCCTCTTTCCCAGGACAGGTACTATGGTGGGTCAGGTGTGCATGTGTAATGCAGAGCGGTTTACATCAATGCTGGGGTGATCCCTGGGAGTGACGTGTTGGGAGGAGGCTGAGGGATTGAGTCAATCTGGCCTGCCATGGGGTGCTCGGCAAGTCTGTTTTGGCCTCAGGTTCTGATCTTTAAAATCAAGAATGTTCATTTCAGGGCTGTCTTGCCGGGCTATGGGCCTTATAGATATAGTTGAGCATTAGTGCGGAGCAGCTGGAGGGTCTTCATGGTAGTGCTCCCCTATGGGCTTCATCCAGTCCTCCCAGTGGCTTTGGGCAGAGGGTAGGACAGAGACTTTTTATTTATTTTTTTATATTTATTTGTTTTTTTTAAAAGATTTGTTATTTTTGACCAAGAGAGATAGAGACAGAGAGAAGGGGGAGGGCCCAGAGCAGTCTCCATAGTTGTGCATCATCAGTCTTCAACATGGTTTCATTCCACACAGGTGGGCGGGGACCATGCAAGGCAGGAACTAGGCTGGGGGCCTCCTGCATGGGAGGCATGCCCCCTCAAGCCAGGGGCCGAGCCAGGGTGTGAGAACCAAACTGGGGGCCTCCCGCATGGGAAGTACACCCCAGTTCAGCATATGGGTCCACACTGGCCGGGGCTGGGATTTGATCCTTGGTCTCCGGGTCTGCAAAGTGAGCGCTTAACCTGCTGCACCATCCCGGCTTCCCAGGACTTTTTAAAATACATTTCACCGTGCTTTTTGGCTTTCCATTATGTGGCAGGAGACATGCTGGGTGCCTTCCTAGATATTTGTATCTTGTTCAATTCCCACAACAACCTCTGAAGTAGCTGTCAGTTCCATTTCATGGAGGAGGAACCTAAGACAGGAAGTTAAGTCATTCCCAACTTCACAGCTGTTGTGGGAGCTCTGAAACTTGAACCTGTGGGTTAGGCCTGTAGGAACACCTGGGCCCTTTGCCTCAGACCACAGCCACCTTTTTATCAGCTCCCTGATGAGAAACAGGCCCGAGTGGCTGGGCCTAGGCCTCAGCATGGTCAGGCAGGGTAGGCCAGGGCAATGGAGTCATGTGGGAGAGGAGGGGAGAACCTGTGGCTAGATTTGTAAACACAGAAGCCAAGACCTGGAATGAGTCTTGTTAGATCCTGGTGGTCAGGAACTTCCAAATTTAGGTTTTCCGAGGGGTCAGTGCCACTGCTGTAAACAGGTATCTAATAGTTCCATTTTACAGATGAAGCAGTTGAGGCCCGGCGTTCAGGCAATGCGACTATCCAGGCCTTGAAGTTGGGATTAGATCTCAGGTTCTAGTCACACTCTGGGTTTGGGTACCTATTCAAATGTGTAGGAAACATGATTTACTTAGCAGTGATTCTTTGTGGTCAGCGCTCAAATTGCTGTGCATTAGAATTACCTGTGAATCCTTTAAAAATTCCAGGCTCCACCTTAGACCAAAAACATGAGGTGGGCCTGGGTTCAATGCCCCGGTGTCCACTCTGTAGCCAAGGGCGAGACCTCCTGGAGTAGGACTGTGAGACCCCATTGCTGTGCATCAGAAAATGTTTACACTATTCTGCTGAAATGTCTGAGGTGGGGTTGGATTATCTTTAGAAATGAAACCCTCAATTCCTCACTGAGCCCCTTCTGGGTGCCAGACTCTTGGTGTATATGGTGGGGTGAGGGGTGGGAGAGTGGGCTATTGAGGCCCTGGAGCTAAGGTTTTCCTGGTGAATGGGAGCTTGGCTGAAAAAAAAGCAAGTTGAGGCTGGAGCCCTTGGGGTTCAGGACACTTGAATCAGGGGAGAGACTAGGGGGAGGTAGGAGTGGGAAAGTGGTAATGGCTGCTTCCCTAGATGTCTCTGCTTAGCCCCAGTAAACCAACTCCATCTCCATCTGTCTCTGACAGGCCATGGTGGCATGTTACCCAGGCAACGGGCTGGGGTACGTGAGGCATGTTGACAATCCCCACGGCGATGGGCGCTGCATCACCTGTATCTATTACCTGAATCAGAACTGGGATGTCAAGGTAGGGTGTTGGGGTGGGGATGGGAGTGGGGCGGTGTGCGTCTACTCTATTTTCCACTTTCAGCTCAGCTTCTAGCATTCTCCTGTTTCTCTTCTCAACCCACGGGGGGCAGGGAGGAGGCAATCTGCTGCCTGGCTCTTGACCTGGGAATGGTACCTCCTTTCTAGCTGTGGTGGCAGAGCCCCCTCCTTCCAGGAAGGGTGCTGTCTGCCTGCCCCTGGCCTAATGAACCACCTTCCACTTTATGTCTTTAGTAGCTTCCTGCCTGTCTCCATGGTGATGCAGACTCTGGGTTGTCATGCCTTTTAGGAGGCCTAGTGGTGGGAGGGAGTGATGTGTGCTACTGCTACCACCCCCTGGTGGGCTCATGGGGGTGGGCGGTGCCAGCCTCCTGCCTCATCCCTCATCCTCTGGCCTGCCTTCAGGTGCACGGTGGCCTGCTGCAGATCTTCCCTGAGGGCCGGCCTGTGGTAGCCAACATTGAGCCGCTCTTTGACCGGCTGCTCATTTTCTGGTCTGACCGGCGGAACCCTCATGAAGTGAAACCAGCCTATGCGACCAGGTATGACCCATACTTCTGGGATATGCCCAGGTACTCTCCTGGAGTGACTAGGGAGTGATAAAATGCTGAGATGGGGCTTAGGTGGGAACAGAGCCAGACTCAAAGGGTGGGCTCTAGTGTCACTATGGATATAGTGGCTGGAATCGAAGAGAAGTAATCTCTCATTGCCCTCTGGGGCTGCTCTGGTCTCCAGGTACGCCATCACTGTCTGGTATTTTGATGCCAAGGAGCGAGCAGCAGCCAAAGACAAGTATCAGCTAGGTACTTGCTTCCCAGTTGGCGTCCCCTCTGTCAAGTCCTTCCTGTTCTACGTACCTCATCGGGCCCCAAGCTACCTCATCCACCTCGTCAGTCTCTTACTAAATCCTGCCACGTTTTCTTCATCTCTTCCTACCTTCCCTAGACAGCTACTCTCCTGGTACCCCCAGCATGAGCTCCATCTCTTTTGGTCCTCTCCCCCACCATCCCAGCTTTTCCTTGGCATCTTTGTCCCTTCCCTGATGACTTCTTATCTTCTGTCTCTTCCCATTCCCCAGCATCAGGACAGAAAGGTGTCCAAGTACCTGTATCTCAGCCGAATACACCCACTTAGTGGCCAGTCCCAGAGCTGCATGGACAGACAGCTTGCCCTGACTTCGGGAGCGCCCGGGCCCGTGCTGCCCGGCCAGCAGCCCACCAGTCTTGGTGCCTATCCCTTGCCCGCCACAGCTGCTGCTTCTGACTTTGCCTCTGTCCTGTCCTGCCTGGTGTGGAGGACTCCCTCAGTCGCTGAGGACCAAGGAAGAGGAGAGACCTTTGTTGCCCTGTGATGGGGGCTGGGGTTGTGACCTGGGCAAAGACCAATGTTAGAGGCTGCCATTGCTGGAGCTGGGGGCCTCTGTCCTATCCTCTCTGGTTGTGTCTCTCTCAGGTGTGGAGAGCTGGAGTCATTGCCACTTCCCACCAGGATGCAGGATTTGGGGTTGAGATGAGTCATGGCCTCTTGCTAGCGAAGGTTCGGGGGGCATCCTCAAGCCCCCCCCCCCTCCACCCTGGAATGTGAAGTGACTCCCATCCCCTTTGGCCATGGCATCTTTTGGACTAGGCTGCCACTGCTTGGGCAGGATAAAAGGTGCTGGAAGGAGCATGGGTGTGAATATCCTGTCAGCCAAGAAATAAATAAAAGTTTACCTCAGCTGCACACAACTGATTCCCTCTCTCTTCTTGGTAAGGAGACACCTTTATCTGTAGTTCGGGTCCTTTAGTGACCACAGGGGTTAAGAAGGTCTTGAGAGTCATTGAGCAGAGGATGCGTGAGCCTGACTTAGTGGGCCACAGGCAGAGCTACAAGGCCGGTGCACTGCAGGGTGAGGTCTGTGTTGGTGGGGTGCCCCACATGAAGTGGGCAGAACTGCCACGGTGGTGGTGCAGAAGAGGAAGATCTCAAGTCGGGCCAGGCCTGTACCCCAGGGCCTGCCCAGGCTGGCCCCTCCCTGCCTGGCCCAGACCTGGGGCAAAGGGCTTGAAGGCATCATTGCTCTGGACCTGGCCTTTGTCCAGGAAGTTGGGGTTCAAAGCAGTCTGGATCCTTGAATTGGGTGGGGACCCAGTACATAGACAAGCAGAGGAATCAGGAAGGTGCCATTGGGGGGGACAGGCAAGGTTGCCCACAAACTTGGCAAGACTGCCTTTCATTCATCAAAGACCCCATATGGAAGTTACCAGGAAAGCAGGCCTTATTTATTGCTCCCAGGGTTGTGCTGGGGGTGGGTGGGGGCTACCATTATTGGAGCTGGGGGCCTGTGTCCTGCCCTGTTTGGTCATTCATCTCTGGTGTGGAGAGCTGGAAGGAGGCAGGCATTATCACTTCCCACCAGGATGTAGGATTTGAGGTTGAGGTGAGTCATGGCCTCTTGCTGGCAAAAGTTTGTAGGAGGGAATATCCCCAAGATTATGCCTGCTGATCTTGGTTAAAGGTGTACCCCAACCCTTGTGCAGAATTCTTAGGCCGGGTGGGCACCTTGGGCAAGAAGTGGCTGTACAGGTGGGTGGTGTGGGTGAGGGCACGTGGCAGCACACTGATAAAGTGCTGAATCTTGTGCACATGGCATTGGTATAGGATGGCTTCTCCTGGTCTTCTAGCCTAGGGTGCATGCCTGACCTATGATGGTGTCCAGTTCTGCCTGCACCTTGGCTGAGGCTGACAGAGCTTGTGAGCTGCTCACATCCCAGCCCCCCAGCCATCCCCAAATCCTAGCCCCCTCCCTCATCCTGGGCTCTTCTGCTGGAAGACCTGTCACCTCTGGGTACTTGAGTGTGAATGAGCCTGTGGTGCAGGGTGGTGCTTGTGGTCTCCTGGTCTTGGTGCTGCCGAAGAAAAGGTGCAACACCAAATTCTTCTGGTAGTGACTCTCTGGGTCACTCTTTTCCTGCGGAAAGAGGAAACAGATGCTGTCACATGCCACGTGCCTCCTTGTAGGCAGCATGGACAGAGTTCAGGGCAGCAGGGGCCTGCACCTTATCCATTTGATAACCAGTTATGAAAGGAACCAATTATGAAATTTGCAGGACTCCCCAGGCTACAACATCTGTGGTGCCAGAGGATTTGCTCAGAGATGAAGACCTGAAGCACCCCGAAGTTTTGGAAGATTTGGTGGTACAGCCTAGGAGCCAGTCCAGGAGGGAGGGGGAAATGTACATCTTGGGGGGCAATTGGATTTTGAACAAGGCCACTAGTTTCCCTATAGAGGAACTGGATCAAGATTTTGACGTTACAAGTTCTAGAACTCTTCCATTCCAAGATTCTAAAACTGTCCCATGCTAATGATCCACTCTAGGTAGCTATGCATACTCAGGCTTTGGCACAGGTTGGGCTCATGAGGGAGGGATTGGTGTCAGCTCTCACCTCACCCTGTCTGGAACTCATGATTAATAAGTTGTCACTGAAGAGGTCCCAAGAGCTTCAGGAACTCTGCGTCCTTGTAGCCACTGCAGTTAAGAGAGGAAGGAACAGATAACATACAGCATTATCTAGTAGCACCAGGGGGTCGAACGGGGCTCCTGTAAAAGGGAACAGGACGAGGTCATAACGCTGGGGCTCGGCCCCCAGCTAGCTCTTGGGCTTACTGGCTTCGTTCCACCCAAACGCCTTCCCGCTGCCCCTTGTGGTCTGTTGACACCCACACCTGGTCCCTCTCCTTTCCCGAATAGCCCCACCAATGGTGGCTTGAAATTGCCAAGCAGACAAGCCGCTGCCTCCAGGATGTGCTCCTGGATGGTCCGCATACCAACCGGAATCTTTAAGCATTCCAAAATTGAGCTGTGTTAGAAGACGCTGCTGCCTATGGGTGGGACAGGGAAGGGGGTGGGCTGGGATTTAGCCACGCCCCCTAGAGACGTCTAGGCTCAGGGTTGACTTCCTTGCAACCCTTCGCTCTTTTTTTCTTTTTCAAAGATTTCTTTTATTGTTTCTGATAGAGACAGAGAGAAGGGGGAGAGCCCAGAGCAGTCTCCATGGTTGTACATCATCATTTTTTGACATGGTTTCGTTCTACACAGGGGCGGGGCCATGCAGGGGCGGGTACTGGGCTGGGTGCCTCCCGCTTGGGAGGCACGATCCCTCGAACCAGGAGTCTAATGGTGGGAGGGGGATAAGAACCGAATTGGGGCCCTCTCGCATGGGAAGCACACTCCAGTTCAGCATGTGGGTCACACTGGCCGCAGGGAATTTGGTCCTCAGCCCCCAGGGCTGCAAAGTAAGCGCTTAACCCGCGGAGCCATCCTGGCTTCCCCCCTCAGCTTCTTTTCCAGACTTGGTTGCCACCTCAGCCTCGGCCCTCTGCACACTATGGCCCAACCTCGGCTGGTCCCCGATCTCTGACCAGCACTTGTTCTCTTTGACTTTGATTCTTGAGCTCTTCTATTGGCTGCACCAGCCCTGTTTGCGCTCACTAGCGTTGGTTCTCTAGTAGGCCCCGCCCCATTTTCCCGGCCCCTCCCCTTACTGTCCAAACCGGATGCCCAGACCCGCACTTCCGCTACCTGGGCCTCAGTGAGTGTGAAGCGTTCAAAAGCTGCCGTTGTCCCCGGCGGCTGGAGAAGGTATCCTCCTGCAGCACCAAATGCGTCCCGCAGTGCTGCGATGCTGCACAAGCACAACTGCAGGGCACAGGCCCCAGTGGCCAGAGAGCTGGATGGGGCTGGTGCTCAGGCGGTCGTGGTTGGGCTCCCGGCCCCCTCCTCCGCCAGGACTCCAGAGCCCCGCCCCCAGCTCCCTTCAGACCTAGGAGCTTCTGTCTCCGCCTCGCATTCCAGGCCCCCAAGTTCAGGCCCCCAGCTCTTTCCTCCCTCAGACCCACGAGTCCAAGCTAACCTCTTCCCGCAGTATCTGGAAAGCCAGGTCCCCAGGCCCTTGCACCTTCAGAACTAGGCTCCTGGGCTCTCAGTAATTCCCCTCCCAGACTTGAACCGGGAGAACAGCCCCCGCACCGGGCTGCTCAAACAGGCTCGTCTCTCATGACCCAGGAATGAATGTTGGGGATGGTACAACGGGACTCCACCTTGAAAGAGGAGCTCAAGCCCACTGCCCCTCTTGCTGCCAGATCTGACCCGACCCCCCACCCCTCCTCCGTCTCTTCCCTAACAGCCAGATGTCCAGGCCCCCAGCTTTCCAATCCACCTATCTCCTATCCTGGAGGTTAGGACTCCATGCTCCTCAACCTTCCTCAAGACTGGTGTGACTCTCTGCCCTGTCTTCAGTCAGAGAATGGGGAGTTCCAGCCCCCAGCCCCACCTCCATGAATCCAGAATTCTGTACCCTCACTCACTCTTGGGACTACCTCCATGAGTGTATGGTCCAAGTGTCCGGGCTTCAGCTACAGCAAGTTCCCCAATGGCGGGAGAGGTGTGGGAGTCAGGGTAGGGCCTGTGTGTCAGCCCGCACACCACAACCCACCTGTCTAGAGCCAGCAGCAGAAGCAGCAACAGCGCTGGGATTCCTGTGGTCATCATGCCCCTGATCCTTGAAGTCTGCACTCCTTGGCCTGCTAATTCCTTGGGGTAGGCTGACCATATTTCCTTGAGACAAAAACAGGATATTGGGATGACAAACACAGGACGGGGTTATGTAATACTCTGTAGTCATGACAAAGCAATATGATAACAAGTTTTATTACATGAATGTGTTAACAATTATTCTTCAGTGACAGAACTCATACAAAAATTTAGGTATACATAGAAGGGGACTATATTTCACCATTATTGTACTATGAAATTTCTCTAATGAAATAATCGTATGCAGCAAATTTTGGTCTTTCAGCGCCTTATCAAACTTCTCATATTCCATGACACAATTTTTACAATTAACATAGTCCTCACTCTCTCAACACTTAATCTAGGTTTCTTCTTTTTTTTAGGTTTTTTATTTTATTTTATTTGGTGTATCTTATTTATTTATTTATTTATTTATTTGATGGAGAGAGAGAGAGAACTGAACTGGTGGCACTCCCCAGTTCAGCATATGGGTCCGCACGGGCCAGGACCAGGATTCGATCCTCGGTCCCCGGCGCTGCAAAGTGAGCGCTTAACCCACTGAGCCATCCCGGCTTCCCCTAGGTTTCTTCTTAACCACATACTGTTCATAACAGAAAATATTCTTTCCACAGGTGCTGTACTTCCTGGAAGACAGAGTAAGTCCTACAATATTACAGAAGTCTTGAAAGTCTTGGTGGCTTTTTTTTTTTTTTTTTTTTGCTTATTTCAGAAAAAAATCTTTACCCATCAGATACAAAAAAATTTTTTATTTATTCCATATATCTACCTGCTTTACAATTGTAGATTTTTGAAGGTCCATTGATTGAGTACATGCTTTTCTTCTGTTTCTGTGATGAGTTCCTCGTTCAGGCTGTTCTGAGTGTCTTCCCATTCAGGTGTCTTCCTTAGTAGCACCCACTTGAACTTCTTAGTGTTTCCTACACTGCACTTCCACTTATTGATATATTCTAAGTTGGTTTCATAGAAATTCTCAACTACTTCAAAAAACTTAGCCTCATTAATTTCTCCTAATTCTACCAACATTTTCAGTTGTTTCTTTGACATTAGTCATTACAAACAGTTCACTTTTTCCATACTCTAAATTGTTTACCAGATTTTCAATGTTTATGGCTAGTTCTATAGCTGAAATATCTTTTTCAGTTAAACTAATGTAAATTGTAGACCATAGACACTTTATCTCTTATCAATGACAACCACAATTTCAAACATGGATTTTCAAACCATTTTCACAACGTAACAGGGCATTTTTCATGAGACGAAAATAAGAACTAAGTCCATCAAACATGCTTAAAATTCTGTCAATTGATGGACCCAAGGACAAAAATCTAGTATTTCCATGCTCTAACAATGTAGCGTAATTGTTTCCTGCAAAATCACAAAAGTTTTTTAGTTCTTCAATTCTTAACTGTATATATCTGGAAGTATTTGCATACTTCAATATCAATTGGTAAACAGCTGACAGCACACTGAAAACAATTGAGTGTAATGTGTGTCCCACAACCAGTGCTGATAATTGGACTCTTCATGCACTGAATGAAGCTTAGCGACTGCCCTTTTTTTTTTTTTAATTGTTTCAGGATAAGCTGGGATGGCTCAGCTGGTTAAGTGCCCACTTTGCAGCCCCGGGACCAAGGATCGAATCCTGGCCCCGGCCCGTGTGGACCCATATGCTGAACTGGGGTGTGTTTCAGGAGTTTCCCTGGGGGCGTGGCTCTCATGCAGGAGACCCCTGTTATTCCCGCCCACCTGTGTGAAAGGAAACCATGTTGAAAAAATACTGATGACACACAGCTATGGAGACTGCTCTGGGCCCTCCCCTTCTCTCTGTCTGTCTCTGTCTGCCTCTGTCTGTCTCTGTCAAAAACAAGAAATCTTTTTTTAAAATTGAGAGAAAGTGAGAGAGAGAGAGAGAGAGAGAGAAGGGGGAAGGGCCCAGAGCAGCCTTTATAGTGGTACATCTTTAGTTGTGATATGGTTTCACTCCACACAGGTGGATGTGGGGCCGTGCAGCATGGGAACCCGACCAGGGGCCTCCCATATGGGAGGTGAGAACCTTCACCCTGAGCCAGCTGCGCTGCAGTTCAGTGTGTGGGATTGCAAGGGGCCAGAGCTGGGAAGTGAACCCCAGACCTTGTGCTTGTAAGGCAAACATGCAACCACTGAGCTAGCCTGGCATCTACAAGGCTTCTGAAAAATAAACAACCCGTGTTCAGTTTTCTTCAAAAAATTAAAAGTGGGGTGATGTCAGCATAGTTCAGCAGGTTGAGTGCTTGCCTTTACAGCTGTGAGGTCTGGGGTTTGAATTCCGGCCCTAGCCTGTGGAAACCTGTATGCTGAACTGTGTCCAACTGGTAACCACTGGGATGCCTGGCGGTGAAGGTTCTTTCCTCCCACATGGGAGGCCCTGGTGAGGCTCCTGCTTCAGGAGGCCCCACATCCACCTGTGTGGAATGAAACCATGTCACAGCTAATGATGTACAACTATGGAGACTGTTCTGGGCTCTCCCACCTTCTCTCTCTCTCTGTCTCTCTCACCTCCTCTCAAACAATAAAATAAATCTTAAAAAAAATTTAAAAATGGGACAAAATTGACATTTATATTAAAACAACAGGAAAGTCAAGAAATATGAAAAAAAATGGTACTGTCCCCTTTAAAATAGTATGTATGGCCATCCTATCTTGGGGTCTTGGAGCAGGAGGAGACTCAGAGTGGGAAGGGTGGGCATCTGCTCATTCCCCAGATTCCCCAGTTCAAGGTCACCCTGCCCCTTAGCCCTAGCGCTGCTGTACCAGCCTCAGCCTGTTCTATTTGGCAGATTTCATGCACCAGCATTTCTGTGTCATACCTGGTCAACAGGTGCACCCTTAGGAGCCCTCAGCACCTTTGAATTCATATTTGGCCTGCAAGAGTACATTCCTGAATCTCTCTGGGCCTGTGACCTCTGAAAACTATATAGTCATGTGCTGCATAATGACATTTAGGCCAATGATGGTGTGCGTATACAATGGTGGTCTCATAAGATTGTAGTGAAGCTGGAAAATTTTATTGTCTAGTGATGTCATAGCTGTTGTGTCGTAGCACAACTCATTGCGCATGGGTTTGTGTTGATGTTGGTGTAAACACACACCTGTGCTGCTAGTTGTATAAAAGTGTAGCACATACAACTGTGTGTAATACATACTTGCTGATAATAATAAACATCCATGTGATTGGTTTACGTATTTACTATACTTTTAATCATAATTTTTTTATTGTTAAATTTATTGGTGGTGACATTGGTTGGTAACAATTACTTAGTTTCCAGGTGTACAACTCTACCTGACACTGTGTATGTATTGCATTATATGCTCACCACCCAGAAGAGTGCAGTTTTTCTACTTAAAAGGAAAGTTTGCTGTAGAACAGTGTGCCGTGTGGTGCCTGCAGCAAGCGAATACATTGCTTACCGCGTCTCTTGACTGCATCATTTTCTCTGGTGTTTGACTTAATCTTGTGTTGTTTGTTCAGTAACATGCTGTGCAGGCTTGTAGCCTAGGAGCAATAGGCTATACACTACAGCCTAGGTGTGTGGTGGGCTATACCAGGGGTCCCCAACGCCTGGGCCATGGATCAGTACTGGTCTGTGGCCTGTTAGGAGTTGGGCCACACAGCAAGAGGTGAGCAGTGGGCAAGCAAGTGAAGCTTCATCTGTACTTACAGCTGCTCCCCTTCGCTCATATTACCCCCTGAGCTCGGTCTTCTGTCAGAGCAGTGGCGACATTAGATTCTCACAGAAGCATGAACCCTGTTGTAAACTGCATGTGCAGGATCTAGGTCCCGTGCTCCTTATGAGAATCTACTGCAAGGATATCCAACCTTTTGGCTTCCCTGAGCCACATTGGAAGAGGAAGAATTGTCTTGAACCACACGTAAAATACACTAACACTAACAATAGCTGGTGAGCTAAAAAAAGAAAAGGTCACAAAACAATCTCATAATGTTTTAAGAAAGTTTACAAATTTGTTTTGGGCCACATTCAAAGCCATCCTGGGCCGCATGTAGATCTCGGGTTGTGGGTTGGACAAGCATGATCTAATGCCTAATGATCTGGGGTGGAGCTGAGGTGGTGATGCTAGCACTGGGGAGCAACTGCAAATACAGATTAACATTAACACAGAGGTTTTACTGCACAGAGACCATCATAAATCAATAGCTTGCAGACTCATATTAAAACCTTATCAGTGAGTGGCAAGTGGCATTTAAGCTGCATCTGGTGGCAGGCTTTAAGTCAGAATCCGACATTTTAGTCCACATGTGGCCCATCCATTATTTTATTTACCACTTCTGTCTGTGCCTCTTTCCTGCACTGTGCACTTAGCTCAGTCACAGCTTTGGTAAGCCTACAAACTAATCCTATCCAAAATGAGTAAAGAACAAATATCACTGAAGAGCTTCTTTGAAAAGGGGGAAAGACCCAACGATGAGACCACAGCAGACTCTAAGACTGCCAACAAAAAGAAAGCTGCATTTAAAAGAAAATATCAAGAGTCCTACTTAAATTATGGGTTCCTTGTAACAGGTGATTTACATTCTCCAAGCTCTCTTTGTATAATACGTGGTGACCAGCTAGTCAATGAAGCCATGCAACCTTCAAATCTGCTTCACCACATGGAGACCAAGCACCCTACATTAAAAGACAAGCCTTTGGAGTTTTTCAAAAGAAAAACAAAAAACATGAACGCAAAGAACAGAAGCAATTATTGAAGGCCACCTCTTCATCAAATGTGCCTGCACATTTGTGAGAGCATCATTCTTAGTGGCTAACCGCATTGCTGAAGCTAAGAAGCCCCTTACTGTTGGTGAAGAGTTGATCCTGACTGCTGCTCAGGACATTTGTCATGAACTTTTAGGAGAGGCTTCGGTTCAAAAGGTGTCACGTGTTCCCCTTGGCTAGCACCATAACTAGATGAACTGATGAAATAGAGGATATTGAGGCACAGTTGTTATAGAGGACTAATGAGTCACCATGGTATGCAGTCCAGGTTGACGAGTCTACTGATGTTGACAATAAGGTAACAATGCTTGTTTATGTGCTATATGTTTTCCAGGAGGATGTTCATGAGGACATGTTATATGCACTTCTGTTGCCAACCAACACCACAGCTGCAGGAGTAGTCAAGTCTTTCAATGATTACATATCAGGTAAATGGAATCGGTCATTTTATGTTGATGTCTACATGGATGTAGCAGCTGCCATAATTGGATGGCTTTCTGGTTTCACTACTTGGGTCAAAGAGGTGGCTTCTATGCACTATGTCATTTATAGAGAAATGCTAGCTAGCCGAAAAATGTCACCTGAACTTAACAACCTTTTGCAGGATTTGATTAAAATTATCAACCACAATAAATGCATATCCTTAACTCATGTCTGTTCACACAGCTCTGTGAGTAGATGGACATAGCACACACATTTTCTCTTCTACACAGAAGTGATATGGCTTTCTAAAGGTAGATCATTGCCCAGAGTTTCTAAGTTATGAGAGCCACTCTAGAGATCAGTGACACAGAATGGATTGCAAAATTGCTTACTTGTGTGACATTTTCTTTTTTTTTCTAAATATATTTTTATTTATTTATTTTTATTTTTGACAGAGAGAGAGAGAGAGAGAGAGAGAGAGATAGATACAGAGACAGAGAGAGAACTGAACTCGGGGAGCTCCCAGTTCAGCATATGGTTCCACATGGGCCGGGGCTGGGATTCGATCCCTGGTCCCCGGAGCTGCAAAGTGAGCACTTAACCCACTGAGCCATCCCGGCTTCCCCTTGTGTTACATTTTCAACCTGCTCAACAAACTCAATCTGTCACCTTAGGAGAGAATGACAACTGTATTCAAGTCAGCAGATAAAGTGGCTGCATCCAAAGCCAAATTGGAATTATGGGGGCACTAAGTGAACATTGTGATTTTGACATGTTTCAAACATTAGCAGAGATTTTGAAAGAGACTGAGCCAGGGCCTTCTTTCTCCCAGCTGGTGCATGATCACCTATCTCAGCTTTCAAAAGAGTTTGAGCATTACTTCCCAACCACAAAAGACCCCCGAACTGGGAAGAAATGGATCCATGACCCATTTGTGAATAAGCCAGGTGAGTCAACTTTGTTTGTGCTAGAAGAGGATCGACTGCTTAAGATTGCAAATGACAGTGGCCTTAAAAGTATGTTTGAGACAAATTCAAATCTATATGTTCTGGGTTAAGGTCCAGGTGGAATAGCCTGAGATGGCCACAACAAAAGCACTGAAAATCCAGCTTCCATTTCCAACATCCTATCTTTTCTGCAGTGACAACAGCCAAAAGGAGATTACGGAGTAGTCTGGACATAAGCAACACACTTTGGGTGTCATTGTCTCCCATCACCCCCAGATGGGACTGCCTTGTTGCAGGAAAATAAGCTCAGGGCTTCCACTGATTCTGCATTATGGTGAGTTGTATAATTACTTCATTATATATTACAATGTGATAGTAATAGAAATAAAGTGCACAATAAATGTAATGTGCTTAAATCATCCTGAAACCATCCCTTCCCCCTCCCGGTCTGGAAAAATTGTCTTCCATGAAACCAGCCCGTGGTGCCAAAAATGTTGGGAATCTCTGGGCTACACCATCTGTGTGTGGGTAAGTGCACTCTGTGATGTTCGCACAAGTTCAAAATCACCTCTAACAGTGCAGTTCTCATAACGTGTCCCATTGTTAAGTAGTGCATGACTACTTCTGATTCCTAAATACACTTCTGACTCCTATATGCACTTACAAAAACACCCCGATAACATGCCCATTAGCCTGGCACTCCTGTGCCCTCTGACTGATTCCTAGGGGGCTCACACCTGCGCCCTTGTCACTCCCATGCCCACTGCCCTGGAGCCCTGTGTGCTATACTGTCTCCCAGATGCTACGGAGTCCCGGAGCCGCTTGGTGCCCTCAGCCTAGCACATCTGTGCCTCTCCTTATGACTCCTGCATGCCTGCCCACATGCTGGCCCCTTTGTGTTCATAGAGCTATGCCCTGCCCTGAACTCCGACCATTTCTATTCTCAACGCTCTGGCTCCAGGTGCCCCCGATGCCCTATGCCCATGCTGCTGCACTCTCTGGTCTCCAGTCCCCCAAGGCTCTCAGTGGGCACCCCCACTCGACCCCAGGTCATGATGGCAGACAAGCTTACACCTCACTCCAGCCAACCCTGGTGAAGTGGGCTGGAGTGGACAGACCCAGGCCCTGGTGGGACACTCCAGCCAACCCTGGTGAAGTGGGCTGGAGTGGACAGACCCAGGCCCTGGCGGGCCAGCGATGGGAATATGGCTGAGTCACCACTTGGAACACCTCAGAAAACTGGCCCATCATCCCACCTGTCCCTGCCTTACCAGACCCAGCCTTCTGCCAGGTGCCTGGCTCAGAACCCAAACCTGGGGCACTAGCGGGGGTGGTGGGGGGTGGAGGGGGCTGTGCAGGGTCTGTGACTGGGCTTGCTTCGGAGTGTCTCTCAGGGTCTTTATTTCTCTTTATTGAGTCTTGTTTCTTCTCTCAGTGTCTCTCTCATTCTCCCTCTCAGCCTGTGTGTCTCTGTATTTACTCATCTCTCTCTTTCTCTGTCCATCTCTGTTTTACTGGCAGTGTCTGCCTCTGTTCATGTGTTTTCTATCTCATACTCTCTTTCAGTATGTCTTTTTCTCTCTGCATCTCTCCTAATTTGTTTTTACCTTAATCTGCCTGTCTATGCTTTTATTGCCCTGCCTCTGTCTCTGTCTCTGTAGTGGACCTTCCCACCTGCCTTTCTCTGTCCAGGAACCTGGTGATGGGGAGTGGGTGGGGGGTGGAGGGAAATGAGGACAGGGTGCTGACTCCATAGACAGTGAGGGTACAGCAGGGTACAGCAAGCGTGCCCTCCCCTGGTCTCACCCCATCTCACTCTGTCAAGCTCTCTAATAGGGTCTTTTCAAGATCAGGAATTTTGTCTTGTTCACTTTTCTGTCCTCAGCACCTAAAATAGTGCTCAGCACACAGTGGGCACTCAGTGAAGGATTGTTGAATGAATGCATGACTTTCATCATCCTGATTTCTGTCTGTCTCAAACTCAGACTCTAATTCTCTCAGTCTCTGTCTTTTGCTGAATCCTTGTGACTATCTCTCTTCCTGTCTATCTCTGCATCTTATCCCTTGAGGCTTCTATTTCTCAGTGTTCCTTTTTCTTTTTCTTTTTCTCAGATCTCTGTCTCCCTCACCTCTGTTCCTTCTTTTTTTTTTTTAATTAAAAAAAATTTCTTTTTTATGGTTTTTGAGAGAGAGAGAGAGCGAGAGAGAGCGAACTATACAGAGACAGAGAGAGAACTGACCTGGGGGCACTACCCAGTTCAGCATATGGGTCCACACGGCCCGGGGCTGGGATTCGATCCTTGGTCCCTGGTGCTGCAAAGTGAGCGCTTAACCCACTGAGCCATCCCAGCTTCCCCTCTGTTCTTTCTTAATTTCTGTTTTAGAATCTCCTTGTTTTCTTTCTCTCTGGGCGTTTTTGTCTCTCTCTCAGTGCCTCTCTTTCTTCTCTTCTGTCTTTCTGTCTCACAAACCAGTCTTTGGTTTTCAGGATCTCTCTCTCTGCTGTCTCTATGTATGTGTCAGCTTTTGTTCTCAGTATCTCAATGTGTTTCTTCTCACCATTACTCCATCTTTCTCAGGACCTCTGAGTCTCCCTCTCTCCCTCCACCTCTGCATCCACAGCTGGGCCCTGGGGCTGACTTTGCTTGACCTGTGGTGGGAATAGCATGAGGATGCTCCATGTGGGGACCGCCTATATGCCACCCCAGCTGGCCCCATGTCACAGCTTCTGGATGGCCTTGGGGAGGAGAACCTGTTCAGGCAGGGCCTCGAAGACCACCTCCGCCCATGGCTGGGGAGCCTCACTCTGGCTGAATGAAGCTCATTAAGAAAAGCTACGGATGGCAGGGTATCAAATCCCTTCTCATGTTGGGAGGCCACAGGCCTGGGACTGCTATCCGCACCCTAAAGCAAGTAACTGCAAGACAAAGGACTAGTCCAAGGAGAAGGGTGAGGAATGTGGGATGTTTTCGGTCCTCTGGTGCCTCATTTTCCTAGCATGGTCCTTCTTTGTTTTTCTCTGGTGGTTTCTGCTTCTTTCCTGGTTTCTGTGTTATACTTCTTTGCCTCCTCACTCCTTGGTCTCTGTGTCTTTCTGCTTTCCTTTGTGTCTCTGCCTTGTGAGATAAAGAGGAGCAGTGTGGGAGCCAGATGCTCTGCCCGTTCCTGGCTGTGTGATCTTGCGCAAGCCACTTCACCTCTCTGAGCCTCCATGTGCTCATCTGTAGGAATGTATAATGACTTGTTTTGCCTCATAGGGAGATCTCACTGAAGGAATTAGAACAGCGCGTGAGTAAAAAGCACTATGTAAGTACTAGTAACTGTATTTCTCAGTCTCTGTGTCTGTTTATATGTCCCCATCTCTCACCTTCTCCCTGCTTGCATATTCCTCTTTGTACTGTGCTGGCCTCTCCTGCAGACCTGATGGGTCTCTCCCTGAACTGCTCTTCTTTTCTCTGCCTTGGTTTTTCTGCCTTTCTGTCTCCAGGCCCTCAGGGCCTTTGTATTCCAGCCCAAGGCCAGGAAACAATTTCTCTCAGTTCCTAGCTGCCTTGAGGGCAAGGGTGGAACTAGTCGCAGGTGTCTCCTCTGTCTGGGGTCAGACCTCCCTACTCACCATTAGGGGACTGTTTTCCTCCCTTTAATTCAGCCAATGCAGGTTTGATTTTTATAACTTACTAGGAAATGATACAAAAAGCCCCCCAAAGGATGCATAATAGAATGAGTGCTGTGGTTAAAACAAGACAGGCGCCTCACCTTCCCCACGTCCTTCTCTGCCTCTGGGGGTTCAGACCCGGTAGAGATAGGAGAGATGAGGTTGCGCATGTGGCAGACACGAGGTGAGGGGAAGCGAGTGTGACAGCAGAGTGGACCAGGAGGGACGGAGCAACCCCTAGGTGCCGGCCTCATCGCCCACAGGCTAAGGGACCCAACGTCAGTGCGCGCTCGCACAGCTGCAAGGGCCGCGACAAATTGTCCAGACCGGAGCTGAGTGGGGTCAGGCCGTTGCCCGTCGGCGCCCCCGGCGGCTGCGGCGAGAAGCTCTGCAGGATGGCGTTGAGGTAGAGGAAGAACTCCCTTCTTGCTAGAGGCTCTCCCAGACACAGTGGGCGTCCTGCAGAGGTGGGATGGTGGAAGAAAAGCAGTGAGACAAAGGGGTAAGGAGCTTCAGTCCCAAATTCCCAGAAGAAAACAGATGAGGATAATGGTTGGGGATGTCACAGGCCCAACTAAAAGTCTGGGGAAGATGCTTTAAGTAGATCTTAGACCAGAATGACCCTGTTTATACAAATGCAATTTCATGGGTGCAAATCCTCACTCTGCCATAACTAGTTTTGTTTTGTTTTGTTTTTTGACAGAGAGAGAGAGATATATACAGAGACAGAGAGAGAACTGAACTGGGGAGTTCAGCACATGGGTCCGCAAGGGCCGGGGCCGGGATTCGATCCTCGTCCCCAGCGCTGCAAAGTGAGTGCTTAACCCACTGAGCCATCCCGGCTTCCCCCATAACTAATTTTGTGATCTCACGCAAGATACAGTTTCTGGGCATTTCAAATGTGGATGGGAATAGTACCTTATTAGGTTGTGTGGCTTTTAAATGCAAATAAAGCAGTGAAAATATGAGCACAGTGCTTATGTAGGTTTTACTGTGTGCCATGCACGATTCTAAGCACTATATGGCTGTTAATTTAACCCTTTTACTGCCAGCGGGCCGATATATCGGCCCTCGCTGGTTGTGCAAAAACTGCCATGGGCTGATATATTGGTTGACTTATTTTACTTGGTTATATGTGGCAAAAGTAAGGGCTTTTGACTTGGTTAAAGTCAACCCGCATAATTCTTCAATGATTCTAAACCCCAAATATATCTTCACCATTGGGAAAAAAACTAGATGTATTAAATAAAATTAAGGACTAGAAATAATTCAAAATCTGGAATATTGCAAATTCCTGAAAATGGTCTTAGGCAGTCTTCGCACACCCCAACGGAAATGGGCTGGCAGTAAAAGGATTAATCCTCGTAAGGACTCCAAGAGATGGGCCTTGTTGTTATCTCTGTTTCATAGATGTGGAAGTTGAGGCACAGAGGTGAAGTGACATATCCAAGGCTGTACTGCTTGGAGATGGCTGAGCTTGGGGCCTGCCTTGGAAAGCCCAGCTCTTAGCCACCGTTCTTATAGTTCTTCTCAGAGGCTGTGCCTGGCACACAGTGGTCAATATGCTGTTGTTACCTATTAGTATTATCTCCCCCCACTTTTTTTTTCTTTGTAATACTGAGTTACACAGTAAAGATTAATTTTTTTCCAGTGGGGTAAAGACTGAAGCTATAAAAAACCTAAAACTAGTCCACCTGCGCCACCCAGTGGCGAGACGGACAGTGATCACTTCCAAGTTAAATTCTCTTGCCTCTCCTCCTCCATCTACAAGGATTTCAGTCATGATCTGCCTGTTGGACAGAGTTGGGAGGGAGAATGGCTGACTCTGCGCATCCGAAGCTGAGGATCGGTGGGATGAAGAAGGGAGAGAGTTTGGAAAGTGGAGTTAGAACTGGGCAACATAGGTGGGAAGAAAAGGCCTGAAGGACTGACTCTTGTCCCCACCACTGTCACCCGCTGAGAATGGCAAGAAGGCAGAGCTCTTTTTGAAGGACTGATTGGCATCCAGAAAGTGCTTAGGGTTGAATTCCTGGGACTTCAGGAACTGGGTGGAATCATAGTGGACTTTGTTAAGGAAGGTGATGAATTCTGTGCCCTGTGTGAGTGGGAGGCAGAATCAGTGGTGCACAAAGGCTGGGAAGTTCCCCAACTAAAATTTCCACTCTGCAGGTCTGGGAGTCCTGGGAACTTGGTGAAGGTCATGTGTGTGTATGTGTGTGTGTGTGCGTGTGCACGCACATTTAGCTAGAAATCCATCAGAGGTCCAGGAAATGTGTTTGCATGTCTGGGGTTCCCAGTGATGGGTGCTGGATGCTGTGTTGTTAGGGTCTGAGGCAGGGATATGGGATATCCCCCTTGTGGGAACAGATTTGGGATTTCTGGGGGAGGGGAGTGAGTGAGGTCTCTGAGAACAGTGTTTAGGCACAGGGGACCCCCAGGATGAAGTCTTAGACCCTCCTAGGAAGGAGATCTGCTATGGGGAGAGGTCTGGGGCTGAGGTTCTGTATGTAAGGGTCTGAGATGTCTGTTGCTAGGGCTTGCTTAGGATGCCAGGTACTAAGAGCTGGATGGAAATTGCTAGGGCCTGGGATCCCTCTTGGCAGAACCTCGGATGTAAGTTGCAGGGGGCTGGGACGCCTTTTTAAAGGAAACCAGATGTTTGCCAGGTGCACGGAGCACTTCGGGTAACAGGACACTGCGAAAGGTGGTGTCTTGAGTGACGTGGTGCGGCATGTTCTTGGGAATAACGTCTTGGAGCGCTGCATATCGGGTGTCACCGCGTCTGTGTAAGGCATGGCCACTTGGTCCTCCAGTGCTGGCAGCCGTGGCGTCCTGCCACTCTGCCCATCTCCTCCTGTGCTAGGGCTGGTGGTGGAGGGTGGACCGTCATGGAGTCTGTCAGCGGGCTCCAGTGGGCTGTGAAGAGGTGTGTGCATGTGTGGGAGGGGTCCTGTTAGCACTTCTCAGCTGGGGCACCATTGCAGAAGTGAATGTGAGAGTTCGCCGGAGCCTTGGGGTAGAAAGGATGGGTTTACACTAAGGTGACCAGACGTCCCACTTTTGGCGGGACAGTCCCGATTTTTAACAATTTGTCCCGCGTCCTGTGGCATTTTAATAAAGTCACGATTTTTGGAAAGAATGCACGACAAGCTAGGGAATGGCGGGAGATAGACCAAATTTTTAATCAAGAACCCCCTCCCCACCTGTCAATGGTGTTCCGCTTTACCAATGTTAAAATCTGGTCACCTTAGTTTAGACACGTCAGTAAAGGCGAAAGTCTAGTTTGTGCCAGGGCTCAGGGACCGGGTTGTGCAGCCGAGCCTCGGGGCTGACTGGAGCTCAGGCCCCTGAAGAGATTGCGGGCAAGGACCAGACACACTGGAGGGTGGATCAAGTGACTGGGCTGTGCAGAGGACTGAGAGATCTGGGCTGAGGCCCGCGTCGTGGGCCCTGTCAGACTTGGTCCCATAGGCCAGGGTCCTGGATCGACCTAGAGGCGAGGTTTGGGAAGAATCGGTCTCAAACAGTGTTGTGTGGGCAGGTTGGACTGTGTGGGAGGGAATGGGTTCCTGGGCAGAGCTTGTGGCTGAAGCTGGGGGCCTGGGGGCTGGGCGGACTGTGCGGAGTTCAGAGGCAGGACGCTTGCTGCGTGGGCAGGGTCAGAGGCAGGGTCAGAGGCAGGGTCAGAGGCAGGCCACCAAGCAAGACCCTATGGGTGCAGGTAGACCGGTGTGTGTGTGTGTGTGTGTGTGTGTGTGTTGAGCGCAAGAGAGGCATAGCGCAGCTTGGTGCCCATGGTCTCGGTGCCACCAAAGAGTAGGTTATGTGTGGTCATCAGCAGGGTATCCATGTGGAAGTGGCTCAGCAGTTCTGCGGGGGTAAAGGGATGGGGATACGAGCCAGGACTTGGAGTCCTACCCGGACGCTGACCGCGGGCTCAGAGCCTGTGCCCCGGGGTTTCCCCCAGATCTACGCAACTGCCACCGGGTGCCAGTTCAGTGTCTCCTCTGTTTAATTTTCTTTCCTCTGGGGACCGCGGGAGGGCGGGGTAGGAAAAATCGCCGCCACAGGGCCCAAAATCAACAGATCCTTAATGACTTCTTAATGAGCTGTTAATTGGCAGTGGCCCTGAATGACTCCTGGCTTCAGTGCAGCCGAGTCAAACGTCTCAGCTTGACTTCCCAGATGTGGGCAGATCATAGCCCAACCCGCTCAACCCGAATCCTTGTTGTTTTGGGGTAAGGGCAGCAGGTCAGACCAGAGGTGGGACTTCCAGGCAGAGCTTACCGGTGCCATCTGGTAGGAAGCAATCAGTGAAATCCTGGGGAGAGCTGGGGTTGAGAGAGACCTGGTGGTCGGGGGCGCTGAGAGCGATGAGGTCCTTCATGCGCCCAAAATTTCTGGAAAAGGCATTGGTGCAGCACCGAGGCGCCCAGTCCTGGAGGCTCGGAAAGAGGTTATACCACTGGGAAAGAAGCAGAGTCGCAGGGGTTTGTGGGGGAACAGGCAGAGTGTGTGCGAGTGAGGGTCAGGGTGGGTCAGGTGGACAGGGGCGGGGTCTTAAGGGAGAAAGTTAGGTTCAGGAGAGGCCCTGTGGTGGTGGGGACCGTGTGTATGTGAGGATGCCCAGGAGTGGACAAGAGCATGTAACTCTGGGCGGAGTCAGATGAGAAGGGGCAGGGCCTGGTAGGGCCATTTGCAGTCTCACCCCCTGTTTTACCTTTGTTGAAGAACTGTGTGGACGCCTCCCTACACCCTGCCCCTCAAATAACTAGGCCTCCTGACCCAGTGAAGGGGCCAGGGGAGTCCTGGAGATTCTTTAGGAAGAGAAGAATAGTCCAGGATACAGGTGTGTGGGACCCCTTTTCCTTCCTTCCTGTCTTCCTTTCTTATTTTTTAAGATTTATTTTATTGTTTTGAAAGAGAGAGGGGGAGAGAGAGAGAGATAGAGAGAAGGGGGAGGGCCCAGAGCCGTCTCCATAGTTGTATGTACATCATTGGTTTTTGACATGGTTTCATTCCACACAGGTGGGCAGGGGCCGTGCAGGGTGGAAACTGGGCCGGGGGCCTCCCGATGGGAGGCATGTCCCTGCAAGCTGGGGGTGGAACCAGGGGCCTTCCACATGGGAAGTATACCCCAGTTCAGCATATGGGTTCACGCAGGCTGGGGACAGGACTCAATCCTTGGTCCCTGGGGCTGCAAGGCGAGTGCTTAACCGACTGAGCCATCCTGGCTTCCCCTGGGATGTCCTTTTCAATCAAAGCTCCTTCCTTCCTTTTTTCTTTCATCATTTGTTGGGCCTTGTCATATGCCTCCCTTTGAATAAAAGATTTATGTTAAAAAATGGAAAACCATAATACTAGGTGATCTCCAAGCTGAGGGAGGACAGGCTATTGAGATAGGATAGGTTTGTGGTTAATGATGTGAGTTGCTGGATGGGTGGGGATGGAGCTGAGTTTGCATTGGGTTGGGGACAGCAATGGGACATGAAAGCATTCTGGGGATTGTTGATAAATTGGTTTTGAAGTTGGTAACAGGGATGGAGTTGGGTAGGATGAGAAGAATTGGGAGATTGGGGTTGAGATTGAGCTTGGGATAGGATAGATATATATGATGGGGTTGTTTTTCATGATGGTAGTGGGATTCAGGTTGAAAATAGAAACTGCGTACTGACACCTTCAATAGGTGATTAAGGTAGAAGATGGGGCTAGGGCTGTGGAGAAAAATGATAGTGGAGTTCAGTTTGACTAAAGGACTAAGGTGGGTTAATAATATACAGAGGATGCCATTAAAATTGTAATGCTCAACATATATTGATAGCAAAAGATGAATACAAGTCATGTGTTACTTCTGCAATTACAAGAATACTCAAAGTGGTTACCATCAGCATTCAGACACTTCTGATTATGATGAACTGCTGCTTGAGCAACATTGACCAAAGTGTCCACTTATATCGCTGCGCATGCCATTTCAACTTGCCATGCATCTCCAACTTATCACGAATGCCTGCAGTTGTTAGGTGTGTTGGAGGTTCTGTTGCATGCTCACACCTCCATTGTCTTACTTCCACAGCATTCTCGAATTTCAGATACCACTCCAAAATGGTCTTGGGCTCCTTCAACGGCTGCCATGCTTCCCCCATTTTGACTGTCCTGCCTGTCGCGTGGTGACACTAGCATTCATTTGATTAATGCTGTCTTTTGTGCAAATGTTATACTACACATTGCTACCATAAATCAATTCAACTTTGAAAAGTAGTACAGTGCTACCTTGGAATCCAAATGCCCCAAAACTTGAACACCTTGGAATCCGAATGAAAAAATCAAGCAAATTTTGCCTTGGAATCCAAACACTGCTTTGGAATCTGAACACCAAGACGTTGTTTGCATGGGGCGTATCAAGTATACGGCCCGTAGCTTTATCCAAATGCCCACTCATCTTGGAACTCAAATGTTTTGGGACTTGAACAGGGTTCTGGGACGGATTAAGTTTGAATTGTAAAGCATCACTGTGCATAGATAACATCACTTAAAATGTACATACATATTTTGGCACCCCTGGTATTTTATTTAACATGGGGATTGGGAGAGGGTTCATAATGGGAATGAAGGTTGGAGTGAGATGTAGTGAGTGTTGCAGATAAAGGTGGAGTTGAGGTTGAAATGAGGATCATGGAGGTAGGTTTGATGGGGATTGGGTTGAGTTGGACAGTGTGGGCTGGGGCCAGATAATTTGGTCACTTGATTGACATGGAAATGTGATGATGTGGGTGGGATAGAGATAGGGATTGGGATGAGAATGGGGTTGGAGTTCGGTGGAGATGAGGCCAGGGGAAGTAGGGAGGAGACAGAAAGAGTTGGGGGAGGGGGAAAGGAAAGACAGAGAAAGGGATGGAGACAGAAAACAGAGGCAGAAATAGCCAAAATACAAAATACAGAGGCAGTAATAGAGACAGATGGCGAGAGACAGAAGAGAGATATAGATAGTAAGAGAAACAGAAAGATACACATGGAGATAATGAGGGATACAGAAAAACAGCAGTCTAAACGTCTGTAGAATTTATCATCATCATCTAGCACGAGACTGACTCTCACAAAGAGACAGCAACAAGAGAGAGAGAGAGAGAGAGAGAGAGAGAGAGAGAGAGAGAGAGAGAGAGAGAGAAAGCAAGCAAGCCAGGATGGCTCAGCAGGTTAAGCCCTTGCTTTGTAGCTCTGGGGAACAAGGATCGAATCCCAGCCCTGGCCCGTGTAGACCCATATGCTGAACTGGGGTGTGCTTCTCATATGGGAGGCCCCAAGTTCAGTTCTTGCCCCCTGCCCCCATTTGGCCCCTGGCTTGATGGGACGTGCCTCCCATGTGGGAGGCCCCCAGCCTGGTTCCGACCCTGTGGGTGGCCCCTGGTCACCTGTGTGGAACGAAACCATGTTGAAAACTGATGACATACAACTATGGAGACTGCTCTGGGCCCTCACCCTTTTCTCTGTCTCTCTCTGTCTCTCAAAAATGATAAAATAAATCTTTAAAAAAAGAGAGAGAGAGAGATCTGCAGGGACAGAGACAGACAGGAAATCACAGAGGCTGACAGAGGGAGACTAGAGAAAGACAGAACTAGAGAGACACAGAGCTAGAGAAAGACAAAAGAGAGAGATGGAGTGGCAGAGCTAACTAAACACAGAGACTGAGGGAGAAGAGAGTGACAGAGTCAGGGAAGAGAGATACATAGAGACAGAGATGTTAGCAAAATATCAAGGGAGCCACTTTAAAATAGCATCAGAGCTGCCACCTAGAGGAACTGCTGTGAACCATGTCTCAAACCTCTGTAATGTTAAAATGGCAAAATAACCTTTGGATTGGGCCTAGGGTAACATTGTGTCCCAAAGAGCTGTTTGCAAAGATAACAAGAGAGCAGTTATTAGACTATTGGACTGACTGAACATTAAAACATTCTTTAGAATAAGTGTAACTATGTTATCTGTGCCAATAGACATCACTTCCTTCTATTGATGTAATTGTTCCCCTTCCCTTTCTCATAAAATACTCCTTGCTTTTGTCCCATAATTGGAACACTATTTGGGCTTCTGCCTGAACCAGTGCTTCCTCAATAGCCATTCTTCCTGATCTCAAATAAATGTCTGTTGTCTCTCACTTTGGCCTTTTATTTTTAGATTAACAGTGAGAAAGAATAGAGAGAGACACAGAGACAGAGAGAGATGGAGGGAGGGAGAATGGGAGGGGGAGAGAGAGAGAGAGAGATGGAGAGAGAACAAGAGACAGGAAACACTAGACAGACAAGCAGAGACCATGAGGGAGGGCAGTAGAGGAAACAGAGAAGGATCAAGTGTCTGGACTGCGGGGGTCACATTCCAGAGGAAGATGCCCTGTGCTGGTTGAAGCACTAGTCCACACACCCCAGGGCCCAGCCCAGCTGGGACTAAAACACTTGTCAAATGAGTGACCAGCCCCAGGGAGAGTCCAGAAAGACAGACCCAGAGAACCCGCCAAGGAGATGACAAGGGAGATCCCCGCCACTCCTAGAGACAGGGAGGTGGAGCCAGCCACCCTGCTCTTAAGATCCACCCCTCCTGCTCTGTGACCCAAACCTGGCCCTTCAGCTGCGGGGCCACGTGGGCAGCTGGGGGCGTTCTGGAGCCGGTGTGTGCCCTGCAGCCAGGGGCTGGGGCCGGGGCTGGGGCCGGGGCTGGGGCTGGGGCTGGTCTACGCCCTGTGCTCTCCTTCCCTTGTTCTGCCAGTGATCCCTTGTGTAGCCCCCTGGGCTCACAGTCAGCTGGGCTGCTGCCCTGAGGAACCACTGTCACCCTCCTGGGTCAGTCTGGCCGGGTGGACCTCAGCCCTTCTTATTGCGGTCATGGTGGCCATTCGCCCTGGAGCAGGACGGAGGCTTTTCCACTTTTTTTGCCATCTGGGGCCCTGGGTCTGATTTGGGGGTGAGGGAGAGGATGGGGTTGTGGGACTGTGGCAAAATGATAGGCCAGCAAAGAGGGTTGGTTCCCTTTGGTGTTTTGGGCCCTTGGTTCTGTTTCCCTGAATGTCTGTGTGACCTTGGGCAAGTCCCTTTCTGTCCTGAGTAGGAGTTTCTCATTCTCCAGGGCCTGTTTCCACAGCTTTTCCTACCACTCTCTGTCTCTCACAGTTTGTCTCTGAAATTCCATGTGTCTCACTTTGCTCTCTGCCTCGCTATGTCTTTTTCTCTCTCCCTCTATGCCTCTGGGTCGGTGTCACTGTATTTTGTCTCTAATTCTCTCTGTGACCTTTATCTTTATTATTATTATTATTTTATTTATTTTATTGTTTGAGGGAAGGTGAGAGAGAGAGAGAGAGAGAAGGAGGAGGGCCCCGAGCAGTCTCCAAAGTTGTATATCATTAGTTGTGACATGATTTCATTCCACACAGGTGGACATGGGGCGACATGGGGCAGGAACTGAACTGGGGGCCTCTTGCATGGGAAGTGGGAACCTTGACCGCCAAGCCATGCTGGTGGCAACCACTTGCACCACAGTTCAGCATATGGGGTTTGCATAGGCTGGGCCAGGAGTTGAACCCTGGACCTTACGATTGCAAGGCAAGCGCTCAACCACTGAGCTATCCCTACTTCCGTACCCCTTCTCTTTCTTTCTGCATCTGTTTTCCTGTAAGCTTTCCCAGTCACTGTCCCAGTCACTGTCCCAGCCCCAGGAGAAAGAACATCAGATCTAAATAACCCCCAGCCCACGTACACCCCTCCCCCCCACACACATACATGCCTCCCCCTGTTGACTCCTGCCCCCAGAAATTGGCCTTATTTATCTAACTTCTGGCCAAGCCGGAAGACCAGGCTGCCAAAACCCGGAGCTGGGGCAGGACGCCAGTGCCTGCGGGGAACTCGGGGGAGCGAACCCCTGAAGGTGAGGGTCTGGGAGCCCAGGTGGAGGTGTGCGGACTCCCCCAAGCATCTGGCATTTTTGCTGGACCATCTTTACCACAAGCCTTTTTTTCCCCGCCATATAATTAATTGTCATTAAGGCAGTTTTGCCATTGAAAAGGTAGTAACTGGTTGACAGTTTTCATTTGTTTGGTTTGGTTTCATTTCTCCTTCAGCAGACTTAATGCACTTGAGTTGGTTGTTAGTTTGGCTTCATTTCTTTGTTGATGAAGTTCTTGCAGTGACCCCCTTTTTAGTTTACACTATATAAATCTTAGCTACTCCCACAACGGTCTATACCGACTTGTCCAACCCGCGGCTCGGGATGGCTTTGAACGTGGCCCAACACAAATTCTTAGAACATTATGAGATTTTTTTGTGACCTTTTCCTTCTTTTCTTTTTTTTTTTAAAGATTTATTTTTATTGTTTTTGACAGAGAGAGACAGAGATACAGAGACAGAGAGAAGGGGGAGGGCCCAGAACAGTCTCCATTATTGCACATCATTGGTTTTTCCACATATTTTCACTCCACAGGTGGGCGCGGGGCTGCACAGGGCAGGAACTGGGCTGGGGTCTCACCCCGGTGAGAACCGAACTGGGGACACTCCCCAGTTCAGCATATGGGTCCACACAGGCCGGGGCTGGGATTCGATCCTCAGTCCCTGGGGCTGCAAAGTGAGCGCTTAACCCACTGAGCCATCCCGGCTTCCCTTCCTTCTTTTTTTTTTTTAGAGCTCATCAGCTATGGTTAGTTTTAGTGTATTTTGTGTGTCCCAAGACAATTCTTTCACTGTGGCTCAGAAAGCCAAAAATTGGGCACTCCTGGTCTCTATAGTGACACGTAGATGTGGTTGGTGATGCTGGTCTTAAAATAACTATGAATCTACACACATTTAAAATATATTCAAATATTTTTTATTTCACGAGAAAGTCCTATTCATTTTGTTATTCATTTTTCATGTTTCACTATGTCCTTCTCCATGTCCCTTTATGATCTGCTGTGCTTTTATCTCCTTATGGCAAAACTACCTTACAGGCAACTAGTGATGCAACAAAAATGTTTGCAGCGAAAATGTTCTGGGTAAAGATGTCTATGGCAAAGATGCTCATGGTGAAAGTACCCAGGACTGCCCCCGACCCCCCCAGGTCCATGGGTGCACACCGTGTTTACTGTTCCCATGGGGTGGAGGAGGAAGTGCTTGGGGGCCCTGCAGAATTTGACACCCCAGATCCCAGGCACATTGTGGGATCGAGGTGGGGCCCCTCCCTTATAGGCCCCAGAAAGACCAGTTAGGGCAGGTCTTGGAAGAAGGTTGAAGGGCTTAATTAAGGGATTACATAGCTCTCTTTTCCCTTGGCAACTGGGGGAGGGGGCAGTACTGGATCCACCCCAGCCCTGGAAGTTACTTTTCCCTGACCTTAGAGCTGGGTGGGGATGGGCCTCACGGGACTGGAAGGGGAGTTTGAAGGGGCTTGAGGTCTTGTGGTTTGACTTGCTTTCCTGCTACAGCCGGAACTTGGGAGAGAGAGGGGAATGTATTAAGGAATTCTCAGCCTCAGGACTGTTGATGTTGGGCTGGGTCATTCTTTGTGTGCGGGGGCTCTCCTGTGTGGAGTCGGATGGTTAGCAGTGTCTCTGGTTATCTTCCCAGTAGATGCCAGTAGCAGCCTCCCTCCTAGATGGGAACCAAGCATGAGTCCAGCCATTATTCAGTGTCCTTTTGGGGGCAAAGTCAGCCTGTTGGGAAGCCTGGATGTAATGGAAGAAACAACGTGCCAAGGACAGCTGGACCCTCCTCACCTCTAATCGGCCTCTCCTTGACCCCCAACTCGTACACGATTTCTGCCCCCTCAAACCTCTAAGACCCTTTCCTCCCACCTGACTCTGTCGAGAATCCCATTTCTTACCTCACGGAGAAAAGCAGCAGCAGCCTGCTCGTCCTGCATCACTGTGCTTGCCAGCATCTGGGCCACACATGCACATGTCTTCCTGTTGGCTGGGGAAGAAGTTGGCTGGGCTCCAGGTTTCTGTCAGTCATGAGAGAGCAATCCCATTCCTGTCACCAGCTAATGACTTTCTCGTCACTGCGTTGTATTCTGTGTGGATGAAATTTCCCTATTTATAATTTTTTGAGGAAAAAAACCCCAAAAACATATGATGAAATATACAAATCTTACACGAACATTCATTGAATTTTGAGTGCACTGCCGTCCAAATCCCTATGAAGATAGAGAACGTGTGCAATCTCTCTTAATATGGAGTCACTCATATTGAGAATATCTGATTTACAGAATTAAACTTTGTGTTAAAAACTGACTGTTGATGTGAATTTTTAACCTATAGCATCTATAAAAAGTCAATTTATGAAAAAGGAATTATTTTAAAATGGCAGCTGTGTGTAGTACATTATGATTCTGATTTTGTTTGGAAAAAATTAAGGTTCTTATAGGACTGGATTATCTTATACCTGCTTCCTGGTTATATGAATTTGCTCTCCCCTTCAATGTGACATATAGAGAGAGCGTGGGCTTTGCAGTCACCTAGAGCTGGGTTCAAATCTTGATTCTGTCACTTAAAAGCTGTGATGTTGAGTGTGTTACTGAATGTCTTTGTATCTTTATGGGTAAAATAAAGATAATACTTTATATACCAGCCCAAAATTGGTCAAAAAAAGCAAATGAATAATATCAGAAATGTGTTTGGCACATGGCTGACATTTAATGACAGCTCTCCTACACATATGCCTTGTAAATGTTTTCTTAAAGATTTATTTTGTTGTTTGAGAGAAGGTGAGACAGTTTTTGTCTCTATCAAAAACAATACAATAAATCTTAAACTAAAAAAACACACAAAAATGAAATTCACAGAATGAAGGGGAAGGTAGGAAATACCTATTTATTATTTTACCTTTGGAATATATTCACCCTTAACCCTAAAACACTTCTCAGATCTTTAATAAGTTTATTTATACCCTCAACAAATGTTTAGTTTTTGCCCTCAAAATATGCTGAAATTGCAGTTTTACCCTTTTCGTCATCTGTAAATTTCTTCCCTCGGAGCTGTTTTTTCATATTTGGGAACAAATAATAACCAGAGTCAGGTCTGGACTGTGGGGAGGGTGGTTTAAAGTCTAGAAGCCACAGTTGTGGAGAGTAGCCAAGGCAACATTGCCCTTGTGCACGGGCGCATTGTCGTGCAAAACCAGCCCCCCTCGGGTCCATTTTCCTCTTCTCCTTCACAGGCTCTCTGAACTGTTTCGGTAGACTTGACTAGTACAGTGGCCCAGATGTGGCGGTAGCCTGGGTGTCTGTGAAGGGATGGAGGGATGGAGGGAAGGTATATGCCGATATACAGTGGGACACTGCAGGCCCTGGAAGGGAATGCGTTCTTGCCATCTGCAGAGCACGGACGGGCCTGGAGGCTGGTGTGCTGAGTGGAGAATGAGACGGAGAGAGACAGACGCAACGTGAGCTCAGCTGTACGGAGTCTAAACGACAAAAGAAACCAGCAAACGAAACAGGAACACGCTCATAGGAACAGAGACCATGTTGATGGTTACTAGGTGGGAGGTGGGTTGGGGGTGGCTGAAAATGGGGATGAGATTAAAAAGTACAAATTGGTTGTTGCACAGTAGTCATGGGGGTGTAGAGTGTCGCCTAAGTTAATAGTATTGTAATAACTGTGTATGGAGTTAGAGGGGCACTAGATTTGTCAGCATGATAGAAGGACGGGGCTATGGGGCAGGCTAAAGTAGGTGAAGGGATTAAGTACAAACTGGTAGTTACAAAGTAGTCATGGGGATGTAAAGTAAAGCACAGGAAATATAGCTAACGATAGGGTAATAACTATGCATAGTGCCAGGTGGGTACTAGACTAGTCAGGGGATCACTTCTTAAACTATATGAGTGTCTAACTACTGTGCTGTAACCTGGAATTAGTATAGAATAAACCTGAACGCCAACTGTAATTGAAAATTTAAAAAGGTGGGGAAGGTGAAAGGGCACAAGAGGTTGCAATCTCAGTCGTAGAGATGTCACGTACAACACAGGGAGTGTGTCCAGAATATGGTGACAGGGTGGCATGGTGGCAGGTGGTTGCTGGACGAATCGTGATGGTCACTTCTTTAGGTCCATCAGTGCTGAATGACTACGGTGTGCACTTGAAAGCAATGTAATATTTATGTGCTTTGACCTTCCTATGTTGATCATTCCTGTGAGGAAGGAGGCAGATGACAAGGTCATGACAGAGAGAGGCTCCAGGAGGCCCGAGGAGCCAGCAGCAGAGCCTGGACCCAAATGCAGGGCTTCTTTCCCCCAGCGGCCCCCTGTTGTCCCTTTGCTGGGTTGGGTAGTTGGCCCATTCAGAGCATGACTGCTGAGAGTGTCCTCTGTAGACAAGTGAGATGCAGGCGTTGGTGGCTAGAATGTGACCTGTCTCGGCACCTTGGTAATGCCTTGACACACTCCTGACCTTCCCCTCCCAGGTGACAGTGTGACGACTGCTACTTGCTCCCTCTTCCTTCCCTCCCTGCGTGCAGAGCAGAGACCTGCTGGTCACCTGCGTTCCTCTGGAGATGTGCTGCATGGACAGCCTCCAGCCAGCTCCAGCCCGCCCCCCTCCCCTTGAGTCTTTCTCAGAAGGACCATTGAGCGTGGAGAAGGGACATAGGCCACCAGCCGGGCTGGGGATGTGGTCCCAGTGATGCGGGCAGGGGAGCCTCCGGTGCTGAAATTCTGAGCAGGAAGAATCACGAGCATCCGTGTTTCAGATACGCGGATCCTCAGTTCTGGCATCTGAAACTCTTACGATGATGTATCACAACCCTGCAGTCCCAAGATTCAATAGTGTGGTATGCACAATTCTAAGACTTTCCCAGTTGAGGTTTCTAGAAGCCTCTTAAAGTGACATGCACAGGGAGGGATGAGGTTCAGTTCTGACACTGGATTGTTGAAAATTGTGTTTGTAATAATAAAGGGCATGACTCTATGGATCCATCCTTCTCCTTCTCCAGTGAGCAGGAAGCAACCAATTCATGAAACACAAGTTGCGAAATGCAGATGGTGGAGACCAAGGAACTTGCAAATAGCCTGTGAAGGAACTGGCAGTGTACAGAGTGTTACTGGAGACTCGCGGGATGTCCAAGAGAGGACTCAACCTGGAGCAGTGGTGACGAGGTTTCTGTCCTGGGCCAGAAAGAATTCAAGAGCAAGACAGATGGAGGAATGTGAAAACCATTTTGTTGAAAACGAAAGTATACACTTGTGAGGAAAGTGCAGATTAACTCAGCAATCATTTTAATTGTTAAAGTTGTTGGGCTGACATTGGTCGGCAACATAGTTTCCAGGTGTACAACTGTACATTACATCCTCTATGCATTGCATTATGTGCTCACCACCCAGAATCAGCTCTAGAACCGGTTGCTCTGAGGAAATCGCAATCAGGGCTTTCTATTATCCCTCCCGGGGTGGGAGTTGGTGACATTACATCCAATTGACATAGTTCATTCATATCTTGCCCCTGGGCGGGACCTTTGTTTCCCACTTTTTCTTCCTTATTTGATTCTTCCAGAACTGTCATGGCTTGAGGAATCATGAGAATCTTAGTAACCGCAATGCAAAGAACATTCTAATGACATTAAAATTAGGTTAGGTTCCTGGTCTTAGGGATTAGCCTTGCTGGATGAAACTGGTTCTTGCTTTCATCCAGCTGCAAGTGCTGGGTACAGTCAGTCACTTGTTATTTGTGTAAACAGTGAGGTGCCTCACATTGTATTCTGGAGGGGGTGGTCAATTTCTTAGGCTTCCTATCCTTTCTCAAGAGAATGAGATTTCCCTCTCACTTAATTTCAATCACTGGTCCTTCAAGTGCGGCAAGTTTAGGGGAGGTGGAATCTGTGTAGTGTTTAGTTTAAGAAGCACAAATGTAAAGCTTCTGTGTATGAATGTTCAGACTGTGCAGTGCGGAAGGGTGCCACTTCTAAGGGCACACACACTGACTTATGTGAGAGTAAGCCGGTGATTCTGAGACTCTTAGCTGGGTGGTACAGCAAGTGCCAGATGCATCAGAGAAAGCCCAACCTTCAGAAACTTACAGCAAAATGAGTTTGTGCATACGCTCACGGGAACATGCAATCATATACTTGCATGCACACGTGTGCACACACACTACTACATGGCTGTGCCATGATCACAGTCCTGTCTCCATTCTCTGAAAGCGTTTCTCTCGCGCACCCATTTCATTCAGAGCTCTGACTTCTGTCCCCAGGTCTGATTCTGACCAGAACTCACTTATTTGATGGGGGGAAGAAATAAGCAGCGATGGGCAAGTGTGTGTAGGGAAGCCAGGCCAGATGCCTGACAGGACTCTGGAAACATCCCCTGGACAGAGCTGTTCCTATTGTAGAATAGGATCCTAAGTTGTTACAGAGCCCACGGGTTTCTTCTTCCTCTCCCACCCATGTTGCCCTTTGCTTTCTTCCAGCTCCTTGGCCCCTCCCCTCCCGCAGCCCACCCCATCCCCAGCGGGGTGGGGGGGCGCCCCTCCGCCCCTCCCACTAGCTCTGCCCCAGGCCCTGCCCTCCCCTTTTGGCCCTCCCACCAGCCCTTCTTTAGTACAGATCTCACTCAGCAAGGCAGGAAGCTCATGGTGTAGCTTGGGGGGATGGTGGCAAAGCCTATGTGTTTGGGGGACACGTCGATGTCCTGGGGTGACTGTGGGTGCTTGAAGCGGAAGTTCTGGAGGATGTTGGTGAGAAAGAGAAAGAGCTCCATTCTAGCCAGGCCTTCTCCGAAACAGTACCTCTTTCCTGAAGAGACAAGATGGGCGGGTGGAGGGGAGGTGACTGTCACTGCCACCTTGCCCCTCTCCCCAGCCCCAGCTGCATTCTCCCAGGAAGGGCTGCACCTCCGTTTCCTTGGTCCACGGGTTGGGGGCAAGCTGTACGTGGCTTCAACAGGGGCGACTTTACATGACCCTATCCCCAGGTACACACTCAGATATGGGTGCTGTGTTGTCATCTCCTTCTTAGGCATCTGAAGTAATTTTGTGACCTTGGACAAGTCTCTGACTCACTCTGGGACTTGCCTTTCCTCATCTGTGAAATGGGTATGATCACCCCTTTCCTCTGCTCGGGCCCAGACACGTGGTAGTTACGCTCCAGGCTGGATTGTAAAGGGGCGTCCAAGCTGCAGAGAGATGCTAGGCTACACCTCAGGGGGGCGGGGGTGGGGGGGCCGGGAAGGGGAGGCCTGTGTTGGTGTGAGTGGTGGCTTGCCATCAGATGGTGGTGTCTTACCAATGGAGAAGGGCACGAAGGCGTCGTTCTTCTTAAACTGCCCCTTCTCATCCAGGAAGTGCTGGGGGTTGAAATCTTGGGGGTTGGAGAAGAACTTGGGGTCTCTCAGCACTGAGCCCAGCATAGGAAACACTTCGGTGCCCTGGCGGGGAGGACAGAGGGGGCATGGGTGTGCTGACCGTGCAGGGCTGGAGGGGGTATCGGGGTGCCCTCAGGTCAGGAGAAAGGGGAGGCAGGGGAATTGGGGTCTTCTCTGGAGGAGGAGTTTTGGGGGACAGGAAGTTTGGGGAGCTTGGGGGTCTGTGTCTCCTGAGGCAGAAGGTTTGGGAGATGTGGGAGGGTTCTGTGCTGAGACAGGAAGTTTGTGGGACGTGGGGTTCATCTTTCCTGAGCAAGAAGTTTGATAACATGGGTTCTGTGTGTCCTGGGGGCAGGTGTGCAGGACATGCAGTTCACATCTCTTGAGGCAGGATGTTTGGGGGACATGAGCGTTGTGTCCTTGAGGCAGGAGGTGGAGTGGAAGTGAAGTTCATGTCTCTTGAGACAAGAAATGTGGGGACCTGGGGTTCACGTTCCCTGAGGCCAGAGACCTAGGGAGACCCGGGATTCAGGAGTCTCTGGGAAGGTTGAAGGGACATGGTGGTTGGGATGGGACAGGGGCTGGGAAGATTCTAAGGGAGGTGGGGTGCTGGGTCCCAGGGAGCAGGTTGTCGGTCCGTCTAGGCTGGGAGAGGACAGCACCTTGGGAAGGAGGAAGCCCCGAAACTTGGTGTCCTTGGTGACTCTTCGGGCCACGCCCATGGGGATCATGTCTCCGAATCTTTGGATTTCATGGATCACCGCCTCTGTGTAGGGCATGCCGGCCCGGTCCTCAAACTTGGGCTGACGGTTCTTGCCAATCACCTGGTCAATCTCCTCATGGACCTTGGCTGGGGGGCAAGGAGGGATATGTTCAGGCATCTAGGGGGTCTCGGGACCGGAATGGTGGTCCAGTGATGTGTAACTGGATGCAGGACATGGTATGGCATCCACGTGTGACATGGACATAGATCATTCAAAACAGAGGTTCCCCATAAGCCTTGTTGGCACAGGGTCGTCGTGTTCAGCTGGTAGAGCCAGACTCACTGGGGAGGGGTGAGGCAGGCGTCTCGGGCAATGGTCTGGAGGGGCCAGCAGTGGGCACTTGTGTGAGAGTAAGTGGGGACATGCAGCAGGTCCCAGATCCTCAGAGAAAGCCAAACCTTCAGAAACGTACAGCAACGGGAGTTTGTGCACCCACTTGGGCACATGCAGTTATAGACCTGCGTGCACACGTGTGCATGGCTGTGTCCTGACTGTGTCTGAACGTGTCCCCCGCGCTCATTTAATGAAGGTTTGGCTCCTGGCCGGGTAGATTCTGATCGGCTCTCTTTTACGTGGTGGGGAAGTGGAGAGCGGGCACGTGTGCGCAGGGAGGCCGGTCTGCTGCCTGACAGGGTCTGGAATGCGCGGGACAGAGCTGCTCAGGCCACAGCGGTGCTTCCTTACTACGCTGTTCCGGGCCTGTCGGCTGCTCGCCGTCCACCCAGCCCCTCACAGGAGCTGTGTCCCAGCCAGTGCAGACAGGGTCCCTGTCTGACGAGCTGCTAACGCTCGGCTGCTGCCCATTAGTTGACCGCCACCCGTGTCTGGCTGGTAGGGCCTGGGATCTGAGAGGGTGTGCACAGGAAGCAGGTCCCAGGACTCTGAAGGGGCCCCCGCCTCACCCTCCACATCCGGGTGCTTCATGAGCAGCAGGAAGCCGTAGCGCAGGGTGGTGCTGACCGTCTCGGTGCCCGCGAAGAACAGGTTCAGCGAGGTCATCACCAGGTTCTTCAGGAAGAACTCGGTGTTGGGGTTCTTCTTTTCCTGCAAGGGGGCACTCTTCAGGCCGGGCCCAGGCCCCTCTGCTCTCAGAGCCCCTTGGGGGTCTGTGCTTTGGGCTGGACTGACCCGATGTCCCGTTGGAAATGGGAAAGAGAACAACGGTACTTTCCATTTCACAGCCTCGTGTCACTGGGCTAATTCCAGGTGTCAGGAGGCTGGCCAGACACACTGTGTGAAGCAGGACCGCGCGCTGTCTTCTGTCCTGTTTCAAATGGTGCATCTGCTCAACCTGCTCTGGGCCTGCCTGTCATAGGTCCAGATCCAGGGTGGGAAGAGGGACCCTGGCTCTGCCCCGCCCTCGCTGGTCGCCAGGCTTTTGCCCCGGCTGCTGGCTGTGCCCCAAATGCTCCTCTCATGCTCTTTGTCCCGCTGACGACCTGTTCTTTAATCACCAGCTTCGTTTCCCTTTCTAATTGCAGGAATGTTTGGAAAGAGGGATAGAAAGGGACTGTCATTGAGAAAAGGAACAGAGATTGCATGATAGAAAGTGTCACAGAGCGTTAAGGAGAGATTTTCTGTGACAGACACGGAATTTTAAGCAAGCACATCGTGCTCCTTCACTGAAAATCTGGAAGCTTGCTGTGGAGGCGTCCCCGCCCTGATCACTTCACCGTGAACGTCACACTCCAGAAAGCCCCGTCTCCTTTCTTCACAGAAGCGAGGTTACCATTCAGAGGAGGGTGAGCACCCTCAGCCCCGCATAGTACAGCCAGGTCAGCTGTCCACTCAGGGGTGTCTGAGAACCAGGGAGGAGAGGAGGTGGCTCAAAGCCTGGCCTTAGGGTCAGAGACCAGGGTTCGGGCCCGGCTTCACTGCTTCCTCGGCGTGTGGCCTCAGGCCTGCCACTTAGGCTCTGTGGGCCCTTTTCCCTCATTCGTAAAACCGGGCTCATCCTAGAGCCTCCAGCAAGCGCTGGCGTGAGAGCCAGTAGATGAGTAGTGTAAAGCGCGCCAAATAGGGCCTGGTACACAGCAGTGTTACAGAAGTGCTTGCTGTTATGATTTGCACACGCAAGTCCTGTCCGTGGTGAAGGGTTCAAGTCCTGCCCATGGGTAGGGGCTCAGTAGCTATTCTAGAACCGTGATGTTAGTTATAATTGTGACCCTGAAGATCGTGTGTGGGTATCATGTGAAGGGGCCTGTGTCCTCCCACCTCGCAGCCTGATTTTGCCCGGCCTGGCTTTGGGCCTCTCTGCGCTGGCTGCTGGGTGTACCTCCTGCATGCGGATGAGGAAGGAGTCAATGAAGTCCCGTGGGGAGTTGGGATCCAGCGTGCGTTGGTTCTGCTGCACCTTCTTGGCTATGAAGTCCTCCAGCCCCTGAAGCTCCTTAAATGCCTGTTGCTGTGGCCCCGGCAGGTGTTTCATGACTGAGTGGAACATCTCGTAGAGCTGACGGTGGGGACAGAAGAAGGGAGGGGAAGGATAGCTGTCAGTGGGCGGGACCTGTCTCAGGGCAAGGGGGGCAGTGGGGTAAAGGCCCCTGTGCAGGTGTTCGGGTATTCGGATGGGGCTGCATGGGGATAGATCTCTAAGTTGTCATGTGCCTTCTGTGTGAGGGCCCCTCTACGAATTTAGGTGAGATGGATGGGGACCCATTTCCAGACTTGAGATGTTCAGTGAGGCTGAACTGGAGTAGACATCTAGGGGTTCAGGTATTCAGGTGAGGTGGGATTGGGAGACAGCCGTCCAGCTGTTTAGCAAGTCAGGTGGCACTGGTATGGAGGGGTCACCTGCTTAGGTGTTGACACTCAGGTGGGCTGACATGAAGACAACTGTCCAGATCCTCAGGGGCTCTGGATTGGGGGCTTCTGTACAGCCGTTTAGGCCTGAAAATGGTGCTGGTGTGCAGGTGTGAAGATGGGAGTTCAGATATTCAAATCAGCTAATGGGGGAGGGGATCTCTGTATGTAAATGAGCTGGGTTGGGGGACATTTACTGGGTGTTTGGGGAACAATCTACTGGGGTCTTTAGGTGTAAGGGGTCTTGGTTGGGTGCCTGTCCAGATGTTCAGATATTTAAGTGGGCTGGTTAGGGGGTGCTGTGTAGCCATCCAGTGGTTTTGATGGGCTGCATTTTGCAGCACCAGGCGTTCAGGTGCTCAGGAGGTGGGCTGAGGGGGTCACTTGTCCAGGGAACTAAGATAGTGTTGTATGCCAGCTGTGATTGGAAAAATTTTAAATTACCGGTACTAAAAAGAGGAAATAGATTTCTTAAAAAGCTTACTTGAGTAATAATTATTAATAGAAGTATAATATAGTAAAATAAAATACTTAAGAAAAAGAGAAAGAAGTTCACATGGAAGGACACCATACCTTAACGAGGAGCACCTGCTAGATAGTCGTGTAAATTGGGATGGGAACGCGTGCCCAGGTGAGAGAACTGGGCTGAGGACATGTATGTTGCCTGCAGGCTCTGTTCCCTCCCCCTCCCTCTCTCCTCCCTCCCTGGTCCTCCCTCATCTGTCCCTCCTCCCTCCCCCTTGTCCCCAGCTTTTTTGTTGGAGGGAGTGTTAGTTGAGATATCCCCGCATTAGAGGCTGGGTATTGGGCACCTTGTCTGGGTTCTGGTGCAACTGTTCAGCTGTCCAAGAGAGGGCAGGTTTTGAGGGGTCCCTGTCTGGAGGAGGGTGGGCCTTTGGGGCCCAGGATGTGAGGGGAGCAGTGGGCAGGTTGTGGGAGGGGTGGGGTAGAACCAGGCTGGGACCGGTTACCTGCCCCGCAGACGTCGCTGTGAACTGGAAGCTTCCCAGCATCATACGCAGCAGTGACAGGAACTCTTTGTCCTCATAGTCAAATCGGTCCCCGAAGACAATGGAGCTGATGACATTGGACACAGTTCGGCTCAGGAAGAAGGTGGGGTCGATGAAGGCGCCTGGGAGGTGGGATGAGGGTGGGGAGAGAGGGGATTTGGGGGTGTGATGCCCGTCTGCGAATTGGAGGAGGGCCCGAAGTGATGAACCAAAGTCCCAGCGCAGACCCGAGCGGGACCCCCTCCCCCAGCCTGGCGCCCTCTGGCGGGTCCCCTGCGCACCGCGCGTGTCCCGAAAGGCCTGGACCAGGAAGCCCGCCTCCTCCTGGATGCGCTCCTCGATGCCGCGCTTGCCCACGCCGAAGTCCCGCAGGATCGTGATGGAGAAGCGCCGCAGCTGCTTGGCTCGCTCTCCGTTGCTGAATGCCACGCCTGGGGAGGCAGCAGAGAGGGGAGGGCGGAGGACGGGCCGGCAGAGGCAGGGACAGGAGCGAGGGGGGGAGGGAGGGACAGAGGGACGGAGGGAGGCCAGCATGGGGAAGCAGAGAAGAAACAGATGAGACACGGGGAGACAGGACCCGGCTTCCAAAGCAGGAATCCCAGGAGCTTGTAAGAGACACGGAGAAAGAAGACACGTGTTGTGACAGAGCTGGGACAGGGGCCGTGAGAAGCAGGAGAAATAGAGACACAGCAACTCCGACAAGTCAGAGTGCACAGGGGTTGACAGTGATGGGGACAGAGGAGCCGGAGGAGGGCTCTGCCGCAGCCTTGAGTGGGTGGGCGAGTCAGGAGAATGCTGGGAAACTGAGGCCATCAGGCCTGCCCTCCTCCTCCCCCACCCAGGGCCCCCCCTCACCATAGCCTTTGAAGAGCCAATCGAAGGTGGCCTGCTCCCCTCGGCCGCTGAATTCCTCAGCCTGGTCCACCAGCGCCTCCTTCACAGCCTCCTGTCCGCACAGAACCACGACCCGCCTCTGCCCCAGGTAGACGGTGAACACGGGGCCATAGCGCTTGCTCATCTGATGCGGGTGGGGGGGGGGAGTGGTTAGGAGGAGCAGCCCCTCTGGGAACTGGCTCTGTCCCCAGAGCTCAGGGACTGGGGTGCGTTTTCCTGGGTTTTGACAGTCACAGGACTGGAGGTCGAGGTCCCAAGGTCAGGTACAATATTTCCTGGCTAGGACCCTGACTGCCAACCTTCCAAACCCCCCTTTCCGGAGATGTTGGTCCAACCTTGCGAGTCCATTGCCACAAAGTGCCCCGCGCCCCACCCCCTCCTGCTCGGGCACCTTCATGAGGGAGCTGTACATCTGCTCTGTGTTCAGCTGCAGGTAGTTCCCGATGAAGGGCAATGCAGGGGGGCCGGGAGGCAGCTTCCCCCAGATCTTCCTTTGCCGCCAGACAGACATCAAGACCATTGTAGTCAGGCAGGCCAGCAAAGCCACCAGCAGCAGCCCCGAGGCCAGCATGGTGGCAGGGAGGCTGATGGTCAGGCGGTGATGGCTGGGATGGTTTGCCTTTATATGACCTGGGAGAGAAGGGCGGGTTTTGGTCTTGATTATATAAGTGTCTCGTTTTATTTCCCAACTAAGCTCCTACCCTGTTCCCCGCCTTGCTTGGGGTGCAGCCAGCTAGGGAGGAGGCAGAGGGCATCCCAGGGTAGTTTAGGAGGGAGTGGGCCCAACTGAATTTGTGGCCCCTCAGGAAGGGCCACCAGAGGGCTGTGAAGTGGAGGGTGGGTGGTGGAGGCAGTAGAGAAATCTCAGAACTGAAGATTTTGGAATATCTGCATGTGGGAGCTCCTGATTTTGGGATTTGGGGTCTCAGAGTGAGAAGAGATCCCCCAGTTATGTATTTTGAGGTCTTGGGTGAAAAGAACCCAAGAATTTAAGGATATTGGAATGAGACAGGATGTGTGGCTGTGGATTTGTGGGGGTTTTTTTAAAGATTTGTTTTATTGTTTTTGACAGAGAGAGAGACAGAGAGACAGAGAGACAGAGAGACAGAGAAAGACAGAGAGGAGTTTCCAGAGCCGTCTCCATAGTTGTACATCATCACTTTTGGATATGGTTTTCATACAGGTGGGAGGAGGGGATCCACACAGGGAAGGAAGCAGGCTGGGGGCCTCCCACATGGGAAGCGCACCCCAGTTCAGCATATGGGTTCATATGGGCTGGGGCTGCATTAGATCCCCAGACCCTGGGGCCGAAAGACCAGCGCTCAACCTGCTGAGCCATCCCGGCATCCCCTCCAAAATTTTTATTTGATTCTTTTTTATCGTTTCCACTTCTTTGTGAAAGTATTGCTTTTGTTCACCGATTTTCTTTCTGAGATTATTTAGCTCCCTCTGTGTATTCTGCCAATTTTATTTTATCTCTTTGAGTTTTTCTCAGAATTACAATCTTGAATTCTGTGTCATATAGATCATATGTTTCCATATCTTTAAAATCCTTTTCTGGAGATTTTTTATTTTCTTTCTGAGTAGCTTTGTTTCCTAGGTCCTCATGGCTGTTGGAGTGTTTCTCTTCCTGGGCATAAGCACTTTCCCTGGTAGATGTGTAGAGTCTTTCACGTCCCAGCTGGTGTTGCTGTAGCATCTTACAATATTTTCTCTTGGTTATTCAGTTTTCTCACAGTGGGAGACTTCCTAGAAGGTGGGCTGCTCTTTGATTCAGCCATCTTGGTCCCTGTGTGCCTCCCCTTTGGGAGGATATGGTGGTGGGTGATGGTATTCTATGCCTTTAAGATCCCACTGCATGGGGAAGCCGGGATGGCTCAGTGGGTTAAGTGCTCACTTTGCAGCACCGAGGAATGAGGATCGAATCCCGGCCCCGGCCCATGCGGATCCATGTGCTGAGCTGGGAGCTCCCCCAGTTCAGTTCTCTCTCTGTCTCTGTATCTCTCTCTCTCTGTCAAAAACAATAATTAAAAAAAAAAGATCCCACTGCAGGCAGAAGCTGCCACACCCGTGCTTCAGTTTTCCTGGATCGCTCTGCTGGCTTCAGCAGGAGGGGTGGGGGCAGGGTTCGTTGGAAAAGGTACAGGTCTGTTTGCATCACAGGGTAAATGTGGTTTCCTGGCTGCAGCTGACTGGATGCCGGCACTGGGCGCGGCTGGGGGAGGCAAGCTTGGAGAGACAACAAGGGGAAGCAGCCAGGTTCTGTGGCCAAAGCTGTGCTGTGCTGCATCTGGGGCCCCACCTCAGGGAGGGCCGCTCCCCACTTAAGCCGCCTCTTGCCAACGGTGCTGTAGCCTCTGGAACACACTCTAGCTGCCTCGGCTGCTCTATGGCTACAGCCGGTGCCACGCTCTGGCCGCCCCGCCATACTCTGGCTGCCTGTGCCATGCTATGGCCACTTTCCCCATGTCCTGATGCCAGCCCTGCTCTCCGCCACCGAAACCTCTGCCTTTGTCAGTTCTTGTCTTCCAGTCCACCCCGAGTCGTTCTGCACCAGTGCCTGCTCCCCCAGGCTCCCCTCAGTCTCTCCTGTGTGCGTCTCTGGGTCAAGCTCCACAGTGTGTCTCTGCACAGCTCTGTTCCTTTCTCTCTGGCTTGCGTCCCTTTCTCTGGTCTTTAGGTATATTCTGGTGATGGGTGGGTCTCTCCGTGGAGGCTGTGTGTTGCTTAAGGTAATCCCTGGCTGAATTTTCTTTGTTCCATTTGTTCTTTCCAAAAGAGGTTTCAAGAGCTGCTCTCACGCCACCATCTTGATGACGTGTGTGATGCTTTTTATGATCATAACCTTATTAAAGTTCTCACAGGAAGCCTCCGAGGTTGATTTTTATCCCTCCTGATTTTGCAAATGAGGTAAGTAAGGCCCACAGAGTTGGAAATGTGTTGCTTTGGGTTGTACAGCGACTCTAAATGCCATGCTTGTAACTGACATACCTTCTTCATGAAACATCAGGAAACTGTCTCTGACATCTTGTGGTTCTTAAAAAACTGCCCTGTAAACCTGAACTAAGAGATTAAAAAAAATTTTTTTTAAAGGTCTATTAACAGGAGGCTGACTTGACTTTCTATTGTTTCTGCAATCCTTGGGCCATTAACTAAGAACCTGGTTAACCAGTGTTATTACTCAGCCTGCTGGCACTGAGGTGACAGTGAGCCTGGAGCAGGAACAGTTGTCACAGTGAAATGCTTGCCTTTGGAATTTCAGGGGGATTAGGATTAGGGTGGGGTTATTTGAGTGTTGCCTGAAGTAAAGTGACAGGGAAGGCCAAAGAAGAGAAGACAAGATTTTTTTCTAATTGTTTGCACATCCCATGCCCACGACCACTGAAGTGCTTCCTTCTAAGGAAGATAGCAAGACTTGGGATAGAGAGAGGGGGAAAAGTGAGTTAGATGACAGGTGACAGACTCAAAGGGGAAAGGATTTGTACATAAGGGTGGAGGGATCATACTCTAGAAATGTTTTGAGGAGTTTCTGATTCTGATCATTGTTGAGTAGCTCCTATTCAAACATCCTGAAAATAACAGCAATAAACTCAGAATAAAATATTTTTTAAAAACATAATTCCCTGAAATCACTGGAGAGTGAACAAAAAAGCAGGCACACCCTGAAGAGGGTTGGAAGAAGGGAATTCCCTGCTCTTTATAGCTTTTGGCCTGAAGGCAGGCCTGGACAGTGCCTTGGTGGGGGCTAAAACCCAGATAGAAACTTTGTAGTTTTCTGACTTGAAGAACCAGAGGACAAACTTCAGAGTGATTATAGCACCTGGTGGTAGTGTTGGTAGAATCTCAAAAAGGAGAGAGCCAGAAAGGGGGAACCCCAGATTCTATGTGTAAACTCTGTCCAAATTTTTTACTGATGAACTAATCATATGTGCTGGAAAACTCCAAGGTTCCAGCTAAAGCTAAAATAACTGAAATAAAATTTCAGAATTGAGCATTTGAGCTCAGCCAAGTTAACTGCTCCCTGAAACAAAACATAACAACTCAGTATTCTTCAACAGAACAGAATTCAGAGTCTCCACAAGGTATCATTTGTACTACCAGGTTAAAATCCAAAAGTACTAGGCATATGAAAATACAGAACAATATGAGCATACTCAAGAGAAAAACAATTGATGGAGGCTGTCCCTGGTGTGACCCTAATGTTGAAACTTAGCTGATAAGGTTTTAAAAGCACCTGTTTTGTCTATACTCAAGGATGTCCAATGGCATTGAGAAGCAGAAGGTACTGATTCTAACTTCTGACTGTGACGCTGAATGAGTAATCTTTATTGGAGAGGGGGTTAGGAAAATCTATGCGCTCTAAGAGGAGAACCTATTCTGAGTAGGATTGGAAAATGGAGAGAAAATTTGGACAAGTTGTTCACTTATTAAGCAAATATTAATAGAACACCTACTATGTGCCAGACACTCTTCTAAGTGTTGAGGACACATTCTGAATGTGTCCAAAAATTTAGGTCAAAGACACTCTGCCCATGAGTCTGCTTCCTACTTTGGGAAGAGGGCATGGAAACAAGAAAGAAATAAATGACTGATCATAAAGACTGTATTTATTATTGTAGCTAATTATTATTAAGTGCCATGTGCCAAAAACTATGCTGAGTGATCCGTGTATATTACCTTGTCTAATTTTCCCAACAGCTCTGTGAGACATGTCATTATTTGCAGCAGGGGTGTCCAAACTTTTGGCTTCCCTGGGCCACATTGGAGGAAGAATTGTCTTGGGCCACCCATAAAATACACTAACACTAATGGTAGCTAATGAACAAAGGGGAAAAAGTCTCAAAAAAATCTCCTAATGTCTTAAGAAAGTTTACAGATTTGTGTTGGGCCACATTCAAAGCTGTCTGGGCCACATGTGGCCCTGTAGCTGCAGGTTAGACAAACTTGATCTACAATAAGGTGACCAGATTTTAACATTGGTAAAACGGGACACCATTGACCAGGGGTGGGGTGGGGAGTGGTGGTGGGGGGGAAGAGGGGTGGGGGTGGGGGTGGGGGTTCTTGATTAAAAATTTGGTCTATCTCTCGCTGTTCCCTAGCTTGTCGTGCATTCTTTCCAAAAATCGGGACTTTTTTAAAACGCTGCGGGACGCGGGACAAATTGTTAAAAATCAGGACTCCCCCGCCAAAAGCGGGACGTTTGGTCACCGTACTTTAGATAGAGGAAGATTTCATTAGCAGGCGGAGCACGCGGGGCTAGCAGCACCTAACACGCACCCCCCCACCCCCACCCCCAGTTAGATTTCTCACCGCTTATATACATTTGAGTGCGATTTCTTTGTCTAGGGTTTCATGTGTTTCTTGTGACTCCAGGTGGGGAGAGGGGCAGGGGCAGACCTTGCACCTGGGTTTCTGAGAACTTTTTGTTCTCTGCCTTGATTTCTATAATTGCTGGCCTTTCTGAGACTCAAGGACTTTTTATCTCTTGTCCTGGTGTTTGCAAGAGTGTCCAGGAGGACCCTTCTTCTGTCATCTTTGAAAGTTCTTCCTTTCTCAACACCTGCTAACTCCTCAGCAGTCCACCCAAGGAAAGGAAAACAGGTTCATGGTTTCTACATTGTCTGTTTTCTCTTCTCCCTATCCTATTTCTCTTATATAAATCCTCTTTTTTGACCTCCGTTAGATAAAAATCAATCTATTACTTGTTGTCTTTGATATAACTAATTAATGTACTGGGAATTAACTAAGTGCCTTTGAATTGTTCTTTGGAATTCTTCCTGGGTCCCACCAACCCACCTGAGACCTTCCACTGGAGCAACAGAAAATACAGACCCGAAGTTCATGCTACAAGAACCTGGACCTCAGCTCAGCTCAGCTCCCACTAGCTCCCTTGGTAAATCTCAGGTGGTCTTTGAGCTCTTCTGGTCTCCAGTGCCAAATCTAGTTCTTGGCCAAGTTTGATTCTAATGCTGGGCCTGTTTCTGATTGCTCAAGGTGAATTTTGTTTATGTTGGCAGTGGGTGAGGTGAAATATGAACTGTCATTCCATGGCCTGGCTATTAAGTGAGTCTACCATTTGGTGGTGGACGGGGAACGTGAAACCTATGATGATACGTTTTTCTGTTCATCTTTGCTTGTCCGAGGATCTGCTATGTCCTGGCATTTGAGAATACAGAGTTGAAAAGGTTTTGGGTTTTTTCTGATGATTAGTAAAATACTCTATATTTATGTGTTTGTGGTCTGTACCCATTTGGGTTCATTAAAACTTAGAGTTTCCATCTTTTTTTGGAATGCCAGTGTTCTATTCATGTTTACTCACTATCAAACCATAGTTATTCATTAAATGGAACGCCAAAAATCCAGCATGAAATTGCCAGTCCTCTTTGGCTTCTGTAAATTATTCAATAACTTTAAAATTAATGTCTCTCAAGTCTTTATAAATAAGAATAAAAAGGGATACGTATACTAAAGAGATAGATAGATGATAGGTAGATAGGAGAGAAAGAGAGAGACTGGTTATCATGTCAGATACAAAAGATAATCACAAAATTACTGATTTTCAAGTTACTTCTCTGAAAGATCAAGTGGTTTTTTTGGTTTTTTTTAATATACACATTCTTTTTTTAAAAAATATTTATTTATTTATTTATTTACTTTTGACAGAGAGGGAGAGAGAGAGAGAGATACAGAGACAGGGAGAGAACTGAACTGGGGGAACTCCCCAGTTTAGCATATGGATCCGCACAGGCCGGGGCCGGGATTCGATCCTCGGTCCCCAGCGCTGCAAAGTGAGCGCTTAACCCACCGAGCCATCCCGGCTTCCCCTCAAATGGTATTTAATTTATAGCATTGCTTTTTATTAACCAATCAACCTTTCTATAGAAACCTGGAGGCCCCCAGTTTGGTTCTTGTCCCCTAGTTTGGCCCCTGGCTCGAGGGGTGTGCCTCCCATGCTGGAGACCCCCAGCCCAGTTCTCGTACTGCACGGTTCCCGCCCACCTGTGTGGAACAAAACCATGTCAAAAACTGATGACATATAACTATGGAAACTGCTCTGGGCTCTCCCCCTCCTCTCTGTCTCTGTTTCTCTCTTTGTCAAAAACAATAAAACAAATATTTTTAAAAAGAGTTCCTGGAATCATATTTCAACCGATGGGACTGAGAATCTCCGCATCCACTTGCTGCTGAGAAGATATATCATCATTAGCATCTTTATTGACCATTCAGAGCCACCCTACTCTGACCATACAGAATAATGCTTTTTTTATTATTATTGTTAAATTTAATGGGGTGACATTGGTTGGTAACAATTAGATAGTTTCCAGATGTACAAGTCCACATCACATCACCTGTGCATCGCATTATGTGCCCACCACCCAGAATCAGCTCCCCTTCCATCACCATATATCCAGTGTCCACTCCCCCCCTACCCCCACCCCCTGAATACTGCTTTTTGAACCAATCGAACTGTGAGGATTTGGACTCCTCATTTACATGAGTGTGGATCAATCAGGGACCAGGAACAGAGACTTTACTCTATATAAGTCTGCTGCCCTGTAGAAGAGTTTACTTTTCCTTTTTACCAAAAACTGAATGCTTCAGCTGGAGCTGAAGACAATGTTGCTGGACCAGGTCAGAGTAGAGCAGAGCCAGAGGATGGAGCAAAGCAGAGCTGTCTACCCAGGAAAAGGTCTTGCCTGAGGGATGCCTCACCAAAGGGATACCTCACGCTCATGCTGGTCCACAGCTGTGGTGTATCACATTTGAGCTGTTTGCACTAAAGTCTCCTTCGCCACACGTTAAATTGGAGATTCCTGTAGGTTGAATTGGCATCAATATCCAACAGTTGACAGACTGTACACTATAAGGGTGTTTGTAGCTATGAAATGCAATGCTTATGGAAGGAGCACCAAGGCTTTGTATGTTTGTGTCTGTGGTGGTCACAGAGATGTGACACTCAGATCTCCCTTCAAGAAAGAGCTTGCCATTCAGATGCAAGGAGTACAGTGAGCTGACAGCCTCCAGCTGCAGCACCTTCAGAATCCACCCAGCTTGGAGCAGAATCCATTCTCTTCCAGCAAAGCCCCAGCCAGCAACTTAGGACAGCTGTGGTTCAGGGCATGACCATTTCTTGCCCAACACGAGACACCCCTAACAGCCATCTTCACTTCAGAGGTCCCTATTAGATAAATTGCAACTTTGCTTGGTGGTCTGAGTCTTTCTGCCCAAATCTACTTCTCTTTCCTTTTATGGGAGCCAAATCTGTGTCTTGGTCTGAAGACTTCCCCTGACTCATTTTGCTTCCTTCCTCTTTTGTCTTTTACACACATTACCCTCCAATAAAATGGTGCATTCCTAACTGCCTCTAAGCCTCTCTTTCCCAGAGGATCTAATTCACGTAATGAGCATCATGGCCTTTGCTATTTATTATATTCGCAGTCTCAAAACTTGCTTCCCATTTTGGAAAATCTCCTATTGTGTGACTCTTCATCAAAGGAAAGGTCTATGCCTTCCACCATAAAAACAGAAGGGACCATTAAATCTTTGTCACCACACCCTGAATTCTAAAGCTTTAACATCTGACAATGGCTTGACTAATTGGATCATCCTGCCTGAAACAATGAATTGTGCTTAAAAAACTGACAACAAAAACACAGATACAATCAGGAAGATGTCTGCAGCATCTGCTGTGGGTCAAGCGTCCCACAACAGTGGTGTTCAGTGCCCCAGGTGTGTGTGTGTGTGTGTGTGTGTGTGGTAGTATAGTAGCAGCCCTTAGCTTATGGTTCTGGACATTGTTTTTTTTTAAGATTTATTTTTGGGGAAGCCGGGATGGCTCAGTGGGTTAAGCGCTCACTTTGCAGCCCCAGGGACTGAGGATCGAATCCCGGCCCCGGCCTGTGCGGACCCATATGCTGAACTGGGGAGCACCCCCAGTTCAGTTCTCATCAGGGTGAGACCCCGGCCCAGTTCCTGCCCTATGCAGCCCTGTGCCCACCTGTGGAATGAAACTATGTGGAAAAACCAATGATGTGCAACTATGGAGACTGTTCTGGGCCCTCCCCCTTCTCTCTGTCTCTGTATCTCTCTCTCTCTCTCTCTCTCTCTCTCTGTCTCAAAAACAATAAAAATAAATCTTTGAAAATAAAAATAAAATATTTTTATTCTTTTTGACAGAGACATAGAGAGACAGAGAGAAGTGGGAGGGCCCAGAGCAGTCTCCATAGTCGTACATCATCAATTTTCAACATGGTTTCATTCCACACAGGTGGGCAGGTGGCCGCACAGGGTGGAAACTGGGCTGGGGGTCTCCTGTATGGGAGATACACCCTCTTGTGCCAGGGGTCAAACACGGAGGCAAAAACTGGGACTGGGATTTGATCCTTGGTCCCCAGGGCTGCAAGGTGAGCGCTTAACCTGCTGAGCCATCCCGGCTTCCCCTCTGGACATTATTTTTGAGGACATTCTTCTGGCAAGCCATTTTTCCCCCTCCTGTTTATATTCTTCACCTGACTTCCCATTGATTCTGTGAGCTAGCCATTCTCCTTCTAGTAGCCAGCAGCCCTTTCTACTTAAAAATCCCAAAGTTAATTTGTGTTGATTAAAAACAGGACCCTGACTATTATAGGACTTAAGTGTCTCTGGAGGCTTCAGGTTGAGACAGAAGCCATAAACACATGGAGTAACAACACCTGGAGTGAAGCCTGAACCCCCCTCCTTTCTCTCACACCCTACATCCAAAACATTAGCAAACCCTGGAATCTCAGGCATCACAATAGATTCCGAATCCATCAACTCCCCACCTCCACTGGTTCTGCTGTATCTGAGGCACCATTGTCACTGTAGGTCCTTGCTTTTGTCCTCACCGCCTCCCTCACTATATTCATCATAAAACAACTAGAATGAGTTGTTTAAAACATATCAATACATGTTACCCTGTGGTCACCAGACCCCCAAAGTCCTCCATCTCACTCAAGTCTTTTTTTTTTAAAAGATTTATTTTATTGATTTTTGACAGAAGAGAAATATATAGAGAGAGACAGAGAGAGGGGGGAGGGCCCAGAGCAGTCTCCATAGTTGACATTAGTTTTCCATATAGTTTCACTCCACAGGTGGGCGCGGGGCTACGCAGGGCAGGAACTGGGCCAGGAGCCTCCCACATAGGTCCCAGCAAGAACTGAATTGGGGGCACAGCCCAGTTCAGCATCTGGGTCCGCATGGGCCGGGGCTGGGATTCGATCCTCAGGTTCTGGGGTTGCAAAGCGAGGGTTTAACCTGCTAAGCCATCCCAACTTCCCCCACTCAAGTCTTCATGGAAGCTTACAAGGCCCTAATCAATCTGGCCCTTTAATTCTCTACCCTCTTCTAGTTTATTCCTACTCTCACCCTTTCTGCTTCACTCCAGCCACATGTGTCTCCTTGTGGATTCATGTACACACATGCAGCCTTCTGTCTTAGACTCCTCTTTTTTCATTGTTCTTCCGGGAACACTCCCTCCCAGATATTTGCTGGTTTGTTCCTCATTGCCTTGTGAAATCACCCATGACCACTGATGTAAAATATCAATTCTGGAATTCCCTGTCCCACGTTTCTACTTTACTTTCCTAACATAGTGTATCATTTGTTGACTTATTATGTGTATTCTTCCCCACTAGAATGTAAGCACAAAGGCAAGAATCTTATCTATTTTGTTCACTGATGGATCCCAAGTACCTGAAGAGTATGCTGGCGTATTGGGTATTCAAAACATATTGGTTGAATAAAATGAATTATGGGGGAAAGCGTTTATCAGCTGAGCACGTTGATGAAGTTTAGAAATGGAATAATAGTGCTAAGGGTGATTTAACTATTCTTCAAAATGAATTGGAGGGTATTTGGAACTGGAAGTTATAAGAACAACCAGGGGACCAGGTTTAGAAAGAGATGATGGGAAGGGAGAGGTAATGAGTCCGCAAGATGGCTGATGCTGGGGTTTTACAAGGGTGGCCCAACCAGTAGGAAATCTCTGGTGGTGAGCTGGCAAAAAAGATACTTATAACAAGTAAATAAAAAAGGTCATCTTGAGTTCTTGGTATTGCCCTATTGATGTCACACACACAAAACACAATAAACTTCCTACCCTCAACAGTCTTGAATTCCTTGTTTCCTTTTGAGGGGTGGATATGAGGACCTAGAAGAATGGATTGTGACTCATATTTTGGTTATTATCTGGACAAAGACAAAGACACACCATAAAGACATGAAATCTATGGCAAGAATTTGGTGCAGACAGAAACCTAGCCAGAGGGCATACAGTGTACAAGAAATACGTAGGCTTTTGCTGACATGTGAGACAGGATGGTGCTTTTCTACTGGAAGTGGAGGACACGCAGCCCTGTATTTTTAGGTGACCCTCGCTGACCTGGAGCCCCACGACAGCAGTGACAGTGCCTTCTCTTACAGCTGTGTGAGCATTTAGGGAGGTTAGAGTGCTGCTCCTGGACACTTGGGCAGAGCTCTGTTCTCCGACAGCTCAGCGGGCCATGAAGCAGAGCTCATAGGTCGGGGGGATGTTGCCAAAGCCCGAGACCTTGGGCGTGATGTCGATGTCCGCAGGTGGCAGCAGCGAGCGGAGCGAGAAGTTCTGAAGGATGGAGGTCAAGTAGAGGAAAAGCTCCATGCGGGCCATGGCCTCCCCCAGGCAGACGCGCTTTCCTGTGAGCACAGGGGCGGGCAGGAGGGTCAGACGTGCACTGGGACAGTGAAGATGTGAGGAGCCTTCTGAGCCCCATCACTCTCGAAGCCTCAGCTACTTTCTCAGTCTCTCTGGGGTCACAGTAATACCCGCTTTATCTAATTAGTCTCAAGACTCAGTGGGGACCTATAGTTAGTGCTCAGCTCGGATATGTCACTCAGCATGTGGCATCTAGTTCTCTGAGGGCGTGGATTTCATCAGATGCCAGGATGCAATGCCCGGAAAAGACCCTCAAATTGGAAAATCCCGAGTATTTCAACTTCTTAAAGGTTTCTAAAACACCTAATTGGTGCCAGATACTGGTGAGTGGGAAGAAACAAAAGCTCACACTCAAGTAGTGCTAACTGTTAGTCAGCCACTCTTCCGATGGTTGAGATTAACCTCCATTTTATAGAGAGGGAGTTGTAGTAACTCCCCCATGGCCACACCATTTGTAAGTGGTGGAATGGGGTCCTCTTTCCTAACCGCTGGTCATTTTTCTAGTACAATGGTGGAGGTGAGTAGTTCAGACTGCAGCATTCAGACAAAGACCATCTGGCTGCCAAAACCTAAAACAGTTTCTATTTGGTCCTCAGCAGAGAAAGTTTGTTGGCCCTTATTTAGTGCTGCTACTTTCCGTATTAGCACCGTCAATGGTTCTAATATTCCATAATTCTGGGACTCTAGGATTCTATGAAATAGTACTCAACTTCCTATTCAGACCTGAATGTCACATATGGATCTATGGTTGGGTGACATATCAAGCATGTTCCTGGGGGGAGACTCAGACCATAGAAACCTACCAGAAGAAAAAGGCACAAAGGCTTCATTCTTCTTGAAGTGGCCCTGCTCATCCAAGAAGTGTTGGGGATAGAAGGCATCCGGGTAGCGGAAGTATTTGGGGTCTTTGAGGACTGAGCCAAGCAGGGGAAACACGTCAGTGCCCTGGGGTGAAAATGGGGGCAGTTAAGAGAAACCAGTGATGGAGTATGAGCTAAAGACCCAGGAGGAGACATGGGTGCAGTGGAGGGAGAAGGTGTGACAGGGTGCACTCTACCTTGGGCAGAAGGTAGCCTCGGAAATGAGTGTCCCGGGTTACATTATGGGGGACACCCATGGGCACGATATCGGTCACTCTCTGTATCTCGTGGATCACGGCATCTGTGTAGGGCATCTTGACTCTGTCATCCACACTTGGGATCCGGTGTGGTCCTATCACCTGGTCAATCTCTTCATGGATCTTGGCTGGAAGGGGTCAGAAAACATAGCAGACAAGGACATAGGAGGTGTTTTTGGAGGCCACGGTTGGGCCATGAGTTTGTATCTTCAGTATCTATGGATCCTGTGGGTGCAAGCCATGTGTGTTTGGGTTGCCACTTTATTCTTAATATATGACGCATTTGGTGAGGTTAAAAATTACAATTCAGACTATTGGAAGGCACATAGCCTGGATACTTGAATGCTAGTTGGGATATTTGGTCTTTATCTTGAAAGCACCAAGGAGCTATGGAAGGCGGATGAGTGGAACAGTGTCCTGGTCTCAGCTGGGCTTTCATACACAGAGTTTTGACAGGATAGAAAAGAGGCACAATAGATCACTAGGATAGGTTTGGGGCAAATGGCAACAATTATGTGACAGTGATTAAAAACGCTGTTGTTGCAGTTATCCCTGTTTGCACTTCCTGATTGAGTGACCTTGGGACAAATGACTTTACCTTCTGAGGCTCCGTCTCTTCATCTTCAAAACAGATGGGATGGTCTAACAAGCTCATAGTTATAAAGTTTAGATAAAATCCAGCATGCAAGTAACGAAGGCAGTGCCCAGCACATAGAAGGCATCCATTAGTTATCAGATTACCTAGATTAGTAAAAGACAACTTGGATAATGGAGGAGAGACTAAAAGAGTCTGAGTGGAAACAACTTAGTCTCTTCCTTCGTCTGTACCAGGAAAATTTCACTGGCTTGTTTTGAACAGCATTAGAAGGAAGAGGGGCTAACAATGGATATTTTCCTTAAATAATGGATGAGCTCTTCATTATTAGAGTTATCCAACTGAACCAGATTGCAATTTTTTTGGAGATGAATTCTATTTGATTCAGGCACTGTAGTCAGTGAAATAATGGCCATTAAAGATATCTAACTCCTGGCATGCCAGGATAGCTCAATAGGCTGAGTGCTTCCCTTGCAATTCAAGGTCTAGTGATCGAATCCCAGCCTCAGCCTGTGCAAACCCATATGCTGAACTGCAACACAACTGGTAACCACCAGGATGGCAGTGAAGGTTCTTGCCTCCCATGCAGGGGGCCCCCAGTTCAGTTCCCACCCTGTGCAGCCCCACATCCACCTGTGTGGAATGAAACTATGTCACAATTAATAATCTACAACTATGGAGACTGCTCTGGGCCTTCCTCCTCCTGTCTCTCTTTCTCTCTCTCTCTCCCCCTCTCTCTGTCACCTTCTTTCAATCAATACAATATATCTTTAAAAAAGGATACCTACCTATCTACCTCCTAATACCTGGAACCTGTGAATGTGACCTTATATGACAAAGAAACTTTGCAGCTATCATTAAAGATATTGAAACAGAAAGATTATCCAGAATTATCCAGGTCAGCTCTAAACATAATCAGAAGTGTCTGTTTAGGATGGAAGGGGTAGGGTCAGAGCCAGAGAAGGAGATTTGACAACAAAAACAACTGAGATTTAAAGATCTATGCTGCTAGCTTTGAAGATTTAAGGAAGATCATGAGCCCAGGAATGCAAGGAATATAGAATAGCTCTAGAAGCTGGAAAAGGCCAGGAATCATTCCACCTCAGTTCAGCCCAGCGAAAGCCTATTTGAAATTCAGAACTCCAGAACTATAAGATAATAGATTTGTGTTGTTTTAAGCTACTAAGTTTCTGGCAGTTGATAACAGCGCTCTACTAAGCTAATACAAACACCAAGTACAAGATTAAATTAAATGGCCTTTCAAACCATAAATTCTGAGATTCTGTATTCTGAGATCCTAAAGTGTGAAAAATCTGAGGTCACTGGATTCCAAGCTTTCAAGGTTTTGAGCTCTTTCCTGTTGGGAGTGGGAGTCACCGGGTAAGCAGCTCAGGTGGACACTTACCTTCCACCTCAGGATACTTCATCAGGAGCAGCAATCCATAGCGTAGGGTAGAGCTCACAGTCTCTGTGCCAGCAAAGAAGAGGTTGAGAGTGGTGAGGACCAAGTTCTTGAGGTTGAATTCAGTGTGTGGATTATTTTTATCCTGAAAATGAGAGGGATAAGAAATAGAATCACCCCTTTCTGTCTATCTTATTTTCTCCCTTTTTTTATGGGAGGTCTTTGTCAAAACATACCAGATGGGTAAACCAAGTGGATATCTGGGAAAGGAAAGAGCCCGGGGAAAGGTCCTGAGGCAGGATTGTGTGTGGAGTGTTAGCAGAACAGCTAGGAGGAGGCCGGTGTGGTTGGAGTGGAGTGAAGAATAAGGAGGGTGGGAAGAGAAAAAAGTAGATTGCCTTGGCAGATTTAAGAGTTGTAGAAGATTAGGTTACATAATTTTAAACTTTCAAGTATTGCCATTCTATATTAAATATATACATTTCTAAAATTCTAAGAATCTATGATACAGAAGTACTAAACTTTTAAATTTCTATATCTCTTAAGACTTTAAACTCTTAAGCTTAAATGTCTAAGCCTCTCAAATTCTAAGACTCTAAAGAATCATTCTACTTTTCTACAGTTATAAATCTCTTACCATTTTAATCATACATGATTAGAAAAGTGTAAGATTTTAAGTTTCCACGTTCTTAAAAATTTTAGATTCAGTTTATTTATTTATTTATTTTTTATTTTTCAGTTTATTTTAGTATTTATTTATTTATTTTTTTTACAGAGAGAGAGAGAGAGAGAGATACAGAGACAGAGAGAGAACTGAACTGGGGGAGCTCCCAGTTCAGCACATGGTTCCGCACGAGCCGGGGCCGGGATTCGATCCTCGGTCCCCGGCGCTGCAAAGTGAGCGCTCAACCCACTGAGCCATCCCGGCTTCCCCCCAGTTTATTTTAAAGGTGTAAAAGTTTGTACCTTTACAGTCTTTGTATCTTCATCTAGAAAATAAAAGTACACCATGTGAAACAATGCTGGCCTTTTTTGTCTCTAACATGTTTACAAATGAGTTTAAAGTTGCAGGTACTAGGGATTGAGGAGATGAGAGAAAGGCGTTGGGGAAGAGGAAGAGGTACCTGGTGCATCTTGGTGAGGAAGCAGTCAATGAAGTCCCGAGGGTTCTGTGGGTCAAGGGAGGGTTCGTTGATTTTGACCTTAGAGGTGATGAAGTCCTTGAGCTCCTCTAGCAAGTAGTAGATGTGATTGTGTCTTCCTGGCAAATACTGCATGATTCCAGAATACATATCATATAGCTGTGGGAAACAGGCGAGGCAGATTGGTCAGTGATGGGCACTCGGGACCAGTGTGAGCTGCATCTAGACTCAGATAGCTGGGCTCAACATGCAGCCTCGGGGCTAAGAACTAGGTGGATCCATTTGCTTTTTGGAAACTAGGGGCACATTGATATTTGCCTCCTGGGCTTGTGGGGAGGATTAAGCAAGATAGGCAAGTACTTAGTTAACTGAGATTGGGGGATGGGCAGAGAGGTGGCTGGTGTGCACCTGTGCCCAAGGTGTGCTCATCTCAATGAAACTCTCATTGATCATCTGCAGAAGCTTCAGGAACTGCTTGTCCTCATAGTCAAAGCGGCTTCCAAAGACAACAGAACTGATGACATTGGAGACAGTGCGACTCAGGAAGAAAGTGGGTTCGATGGGGGTACCTGGGTGATGGAAAGTATTCTTGTTGAAGGCAATAATTAGGAGCATGGGATGTGGAATCATTCAGTCATGGATATGAGTCCTGGCTCCACTGCCTAAAAACATGTGTTAGTTGTTTTATTCTTGTATTTTAAATCTAGATTTCCCAATATGCAAATTGGCTTAGTAACCCCTTCACTGGTTCATGAGGATTCAATATCCCTGCTTAACACAGTCCTTGCCCTGTAGTAAACACTAAAGAAATGCTGGTAGAGTTTAATCACTACCTTTTGGTATTAGTATTTAATTGTGTTTGTGCAGTCGAGTCAGATTTGGAAAAGAAGTCAAAGTAAGAGATACAGTGAAAAATAAAGGATAGCTGGGTTCTCTCTGTCTCTACCAACGATTCCACTTGACCCATTTAAAAAAGCCTTTACTTAGCCTTACTGCACCAACTATAGATCAGAAAGCTTGTCAGATCTGTGAATTTAGAGATAGTTTCTCCAGAACAATGCCCATCTTCACAAATATACAGTTTTGCAAATAATTTCTGGGGGCACACAGACATTCAAAGCCTTTATGTAGATTATTTAGCATCCATGGAGCCCAAGCGAGGAATCTCTGATTTAGAGAAGATATCTCTCTTTCTGTCTCTTATTATTCTCAGACTTTGTGTCTGTTTTTCTCTAGACCCCAGTGGTTCCAGGTCTTATTATTCAGTGGGGATCAGATTTCTTTAAAAATATAATGAAATGGGTATAGAGTTTTGGATTTGCAAGATAAAAAAGTTCTAAAGCTCTATTTTCTTTTACAATAACATGAATATACTTAACTCTACTGGAAAGTACACTTAGGAATGGTTAGGATGGTAACATTTTGTTATGTGGCTTTTACACAGTTGTGTGTGTCTATGTTTGATTCTGTCACCAGAAAGAGGCACAAGCTCACATATTGCCAAAGTTTGCATATGATATCAGGAGCTCACAAACTCTCCTAGATCCACTTGTTACAGTTTCTCAACAAGTGGTCTCTAAGGTTCTTCATGTTGACTTTCAATATGGAACCTGGATGGAAATCTCAGTACATCCTTACATTTTTTCATTCTTTCCCAATCCAAAGCTTTCTCCCACCAAGGTCCATCTCCTCATGACCGAGTTCTCTCCCCAGTAACGTTGCATCCCTCCCACTTGAGGCCCTCATACCCTTGGTCTTTCGTAACTCCTCTAGTAGGAAGCCAGCCTCCTCCTGGATCCGCTCCTCAATACTCCGCTTTCCCATCCCGAAGTCGCGAAGGATGGTCAGGGAGAAGCGTCGAAGAATCTTCCATCGTTCTCCATTAGCCATAACTACACCTGCCAGAATCTCAGTGTCAGGCTTCTGCCTCCCTCCCCTTCCTGTGCTCAACTCTGTGCTAGACAAGGAACGGTACAGATTATGAAAACTCTAGACCCTGATCTCAGGGAATCCCCTACCAACATCGCAGGCTTGATGGGGAGACCAAGGTTATCTATGTACAGGACCCTCAAAAACAGTCCAGGACTGAGGTGGAAGAAAGGGAGTCAAGCTGGGAATGATGGGGGGAAATCAAGAAGAGTTACTTACAGGATAACACCTGGATTTGAATAAATAACTATATGGATGCATAAGAATGTGGACGGAAGTATAGATGAAATGCCATTTAGAGCATCCCTATTTTCCATATATTGCTTGGATTCTTTAGTTATACACATTCATGTACACAGAAGCTCACACCTATACATCAACGTATCTACATAAAAGGAGTTACCATCTAGTAAGAGACATTTAGAAATTATCATATATACATGCTTTGGCAAGTTAATGCTTAGATATTTAATGAAACGATTTTGGTGGATGAATGAATGAAAGGAAGAGTTTATGATTGGAATGACTGATATGTGGATGAAAGACTTAATAGATAGTTGAAGGGTTAATGATGGGTGGTTTGAAATAGATAGTTGGAAGGATGTATGAATGAAAAGATTAATAGATGGGTGAATGATGGAAGGGTTAATGAATGGATGAATGATGAATATATAGATAAATGGAAAGGTAATTGATAGATGTATAGAAAAGTTGGACAGAAAGATATTTGTATCAAAAGCCTAATTAACAAATGATGTTTTAATTTTTTTGGTGGGTAAATGGGACAATAGAAAAGTGGATGGATGGAAATTATGGAAGGAACAATGTGAGGTTGCTTGGACTTGAAGGGTATGGGCAGTTAGTGATGGATGTGTAGGTAACACTAGAAAAGTATATGCCTAAATCGAGGAGGCAGAGACCTATGGTGTGTGTGTGTGTGTGTGTGTGTGTGTGTGTGTGTGCGTGTGTAGAAATATAAGAAGGAAGTTTGGCTGTGAGGGTTTTTTCAGTAGGTACACAGGGTCACTAATCCATTAAAAATAATAACAGAAGTAATGCAGCGGATACACTAGAGTTAACTTGGGTTCAAAATAAAATGGTTCTACCACTTACTATGTGATATTACCTAACCTTTCTCACCCTCAGCTTTCTCATTTACAAAATTAGTAGGACATTAATTAGTCTCTCAGAGGAATCAGTGCAATCATTCACGTAGAGAATTGAAGAACCTGGGACATAGGAAGTATATTCTAGTCATTTTGTTTGCATTGTTGTTACTTACCATAACCTTGAAAGTTTCGTTCTATTGAAGCCAATTCTCCACGGCCACTAAACTCATCTGCTCGGTCTACCAGAGCCTCCTTCACTGCTTCATGTCCACATAAAACAACCACTGGTCGGGGACCCATGTACACGGTGAAGACTGAGCCATATTTCTCTTTGAGCTGGGAATGAAGGAAGACATAAGAGGAGGGGGCTGATTGGAGCGTCAGGCATAGACCAATCAGAGTTTAGGAGGTGAAGATTTCAAGGGAATACATATGTGTGACTAACAGAAAGGTGAGTCCTGGGCTTGGAAAAACTATTGAGACAAAGGCACAGGTGCCTTGATTCTTGTGACCCACGGCAAGACCCCACACCCTCACATGTGTCCACAAGCCTTAGTTTCCTCATCTGTGAAATAATGAACCTGAATGAGATGAACTCCAAGATCTATGCTTCCCTCTCTCAAATGCTAAATTTCTAGAATCCTAAGATTTTGTGAGATTGAGCCTTAAAGTTCTAAGATAACCAGACTACCAGAGTTGTCTTTAAGGATATAAAAATACTGTGATCCCAAAGTCCTGAGGTTTTGGGAGTTTTAAGTTCTGATGTGCTAGGAATGTGTGTTTCCAAGAGTTTAAGATTCTAAAATTTCAGGGAAAGCCGGGATGGCTCAGCGGGTTAAGCTCTTGCTTTGAAGCCCTGGGGACCGAGGATCGAATCCTGGCCCCGGCCCCGGCCCAGGTGGACCCACATGCTGAGCTGGGGTGTGCCCTCAGTTCAGTTCTTGCCGGGACCTATGCGGGAGGCTCCCAGCCCAGTTCCTGCCCTGTGCAGCCCTGTGCCTGCCTGTGGAGTGAAACTATATGGAAACCTAATGTCAACTATGGAGACTGCTCTGGGCCCTCCTCCTTCTCTCTCTCTCTCTGTCTCTGTTTCTCTCTGTCAAAAATCAATAAAATAAATCTTAAAAAAAAAAAAATTCTGAAATTTCAGAATTCTTAAGTTCATAAAGTCTGTTTCCAAGAGTCTGTGTTTTAGAAGTTAGAAGGTTACATAAGTGTCTGTCAGTAAAGTTCATTGTTTCTGGCTCTAAGAGAGGAGGCGACTCACCTTCATTAAAGACTGAAAAGTGGCATCTGTACGGATATGTAACAGGTTCCCTAGGAAGGGTATCGGTGTGGGGCCTGGGGGCAGCTTTCCCCCCTTGTTGAGTTGCTTCCAGGCAATGAGGATGAGCAGACAAGACACACAGAGTGCCAGAAAGATGGTGAAGGCCCCTCCCAGCTCCATGGTGCTTGGGCGAGAGGCTGTGTCCAGGGCATCTGATTCTGCTTAAATACATTCTGGGAAGTCAGCTATGAAGAAATTGGAACACCCTGGGATTTAAGTTTTCAGTGTATGAATGCCAACATAGAAGAGATTGCTTTCTCTGGGAGGGGGGGTGGGCGTTATATAACTTATAATCCCCAAGGTGAATAAAGATTGATTAAATTCATCCGTAATCCACTAGGGTCATTCCCCTTTCTTCATATTTCAAGTCCTTCAGCTTTTCTCCCTCAGCTCAGCCCCTAGTTAGTTCAACATGTTTTGGTAGGGTGTGGGCCGCAGTTGAGCATTACTTTTAGGCTATCATATTTAGCAATCAAACCATCTGGATTTAAATTTCAGCTCTATCTTTTCTTCACTGTGTAAGTCACCTAACCCTCTTGGTCTTAGTTTCCCCATCTGTCAAATAGAGTACCGTAACCATACCGTTTTAGAAAGTCTTGATAGAGAATAAGGATGACTCCTTACTCTTTGCCAGACCCTAATTAGTCAGTTTAAAAAAATAATAATAATAAAGACAGTGAGATGAAGATTTGGAATAACAAGAGAAAAAACCAAATTGAAAAGGTTTCATTTGACAAATTCTCTTGTTTCTACTGAAAGTGATTTTAAGTAGTAATTACCAAAGACTACTTGTGTTGGTTTACCAGAACTTTGTTGGTGCATGGTATGTGCGTGCCTGCATGTGTGTGTGCCCATGTACATTCATTTTCAAGGTCTAAGATGTAGAGAACACCTCTGAGCTCCAGTCTCTCGAGAAGACCACTCTAGCGGATATGATCTAGGGATTGCTGTCTGAATACTCTAAAGAAATGATATGCCACCTTTTTTTGTACCAAACATTTGTAAATCTTTCTTACTGCTCTGAAACAAAATTCCTGGGAATCATATCCTACCTACTTGTATACATATTATTCAATAAAACCCACTACCCTGTTCATGTGTCTAGATCCTAATACTGCAAAACTGAATCTCTTAGAGAACTCACAGCTTTTGGAATAGGCTTGGCTGGCTGGGCTGAGGTGCCCTGTGTTCGGAAGAGAATTCTGGGAAATCTGAACAACTCATAGAGCACCACCTTCTGAATCTGTGACCTCTGACTTGAATGTCTTTCATGGAGTAAGAGTCAGCTGTAGGCTGCCTCCTTTGACTCTCCCAGCTGTCACCTCCGCCTTTCAGCCCAAACACACACACACACACACCAGCATCCAGGACTAGTTTGTTTGTTTTTTTTTGTTGTTGTTAAATTTATTGGGGTGACATTAATTGATATCAATTACATTGTTTCCAGGTGCACAACTCTACATCACATTGTCTATACATTGCATTATGCGCTCACCACCCAGAATCAGCTCTCTTTCCATCATCATGTGTTTGATGCCCCCTCCCTCACCCCTCTATCCAGCTCTCCCACCACCTCCCCCCTTACCCTCAGGTAACCACTAAACTATTGACTGTGCCCATGAGTCTTTGTTTCTTTGTTCCTTTCAGTTTTCAGGACTAGTTTTTTTAATTATCCATTGATAGTGGTGATTGTGGGTCTGGCCTTACCATTCAGACAGGAAAGGAGAGAGAAAGTATCCTTAGAATAGCCCCTGTCATCATCCTATTCCAGGTAGGAAGCCAGGGGTGGAAACACAAAATGTTGTTTCACACAGTTTTTGTGTGCCCATGTAATTTAATGCCCAAACCTATGTACCCACTAGGAAGTTTCCCAGGTTCTTACACCTATCCCCAACCTTTTTTCCATATCGTCTCTCATTAGGAGGCTCCAGGTTGGTGTCCCAGCCTAGAACCACGGCATGTCAGGACTTGAAGAGGCCTTAGAAATATTTTTAAGCTCAGAGTTTCTCAAAAGTTATGAGATGTATAATTTGACCCAATCCCAGAATGGAGTGTACACTCTCAGCTCTGAGGTATTACCAGATTACTTGGAAAGAGGATACATGTATGAAATTGGGTATCGACAGTGGTAATAATAAAAATACAGCTTGTATAGCATAGACAGACGCTGGGTGGAGAGAAGCACAGTCCGAGAGGCTTTTTAGTTGCTGAATAATGAAGATATTGGTGAGGAGTGGTCCTGGGGATGCGTCTGAGTTAGCTCTTTACCAACATCTGTCAAAAGATGCACTTAACCACTGGGAGGAACATGCCGGCATGTATGGACTGAGTTCTAGCCCTAGGCATTGTCCTCCAGAAATCCCCTGCTCCCCTGGAAGGGGCCTCAGCAGAGCATGATGTGGGGCTAGTTGGTAGAGGGCAGTGTTGTTGTGGACCAGGGGCAAGAGCTGATTATTAAATGTTCAGGAGTTATGTGAACTGGTTAGGAAACAGTTATTTGTTTATTACATTGTATAAACCTAAAGTTGATGCATTATATTTTATAAAGAAGGGGATAAATGCCCAAAGCTCATCATGTCCTAGTTATTTTGCCATTAGCTATGCTCTTGAGGTTATTTATTTCTATTTGTACTCTATGGTGAAAATATGAAATGATGTTGTGGTTCTGCACATCTCTTCCCAACTCCGTGTTCAGTGACATTGGGTTGGTCGGTTGCATGCAATTGGCTGTTCTGGATGTATTTACACCACAGAAGTAAAAAACAATGAACTCTACAGATTAGGACCTGTCTTTTCCTAGGAGCTGGCTGTTGAGTATTTACCAGCACACCAGTAAGGGTGCTGCTCCCAAGCTGCAGATCTGGGCTTGGAGTGGATGTCAGCACGTGACCTAAGGGAGCGGGAGGGAAGTTCTTCGTGTGCTTGCTGCTACCAGGAGGAGCTCCATGTGAGCTGGGACTACCCCAGAAGTCTGCAGCTCTCTGCGGAAGAATGCTATGGATAAGAAGGTTGGGTTAGCTCTGGGGTTCGTGTTCTGGATAGTGGCACACAAAGAGCAGCATGCTGTGACTTTGGAAACTGACAGACATGAAGACAATCAGAAAGTGAGCCTCCCTCTCTGAGCAACTTTCCTCATCGGTATTTTGGAGAGGTTAACAGTAGTACCTCCTTCAGATGCTTTTTGAAGGGATAACATGCATGTAAAGCTCTTAATGTGGACCTTGGCACATAACAAAGAGCTCAGCCAGTGGAGGGCTTTGAGCATGATCAGGTGATTGTGAAATGGCCCAGTTCTAAAATCCTCTGAGAATAAGCCTTGGACATTATCCATGCCTCAGTTTCCCCGTCAGAAATTGGACAAATAATTGTGCACATTTTTTGCAGTTTGGGGATCATCTAATAGGTATGGCATGCCGTAAACACTTAATAAATATTGGTTAAAATGAAAATTAGGGGGCTGCTGGAATGGTGGAGGTGGAACCAGGAAAAGCTGAGTGGAGAAAGGACATCGACCCCCCACAGTGGAAACCTGGAGAAACTTAGTGGCTTCTTTTTTGGCTGCAATAGTCTAAGGAGAACACCTAGAATTGAAATTTTTTTCCTAGAGAGACAAGGTAAATGAGTCTGGGAGATGTTCACGTATAAGGAGACCCATTATGGGAGGTGGTTTATGGCATGGGTGGCCAACAAGTCGATTGTGAGGCCAATTTTGGTTGATCGTCGATCGCTCGCAATGTCTGGGGTGGAATTCCGTGTACCATGGACTTTGAAGCGATTGTAGCTCTTATAACTCAAGCGGTGCTGCTGCGGTGCCCCGCTGATTTGAAGCAGCAACTCGAGCGGCGCCAATACAGCGCCCGGCTGATTTGAAGTGTCAAATCATAACATACAATCCTAAGAAACCGACAAAATGGGGTATCAGAGTTTATACTCTAGCTGACTCGAAGACTGGCTACATTTGCTGCATTTTGCCATATTATGGCTCACTCACAACAGAGCTCTTGGTCAGACCTGATTTACCTGTTTCATCAAGAATTCCGATACACTTATACAAAATGTTGGAGAAAATTCCAGGTGCTCAGGAGCACCATATGTACATGGATCGCTACTATACTAGTTATGTCGTAGCTCAAGAACTAGCCAAATTGAAATGCAGTATCTCCGGAACGATCTTAATGAACAGGAAAGAATTGCCCAAGGAAATAAAAAAGCCAAATTTTTGGAAAAAATTCACGGTCACGTATCAATGGGGTAACACCTTACTTTTAGGGTGGAAAGATAAGAGGATTGTCACTTGTTTGACTATGAGGGGTGACACAGGAATGTCGACGGTCAAAAGGATTACACGAGGTGGTGTGGAAATAATGGTCAAGAAACTCAATATTGTTTTGAATTATATAAAATATATGGGTGGTGTTGATCGGGCGGACCAATATGCATCAAGGTATTGTTTTCTGCGAAAATCACTTAAATGGTGGCGTAAGCTTTTTTTGGGGGGGCATGGAAATTTGCTTGATCAATTCCTACATTCTGTATAAACTAGAAAAGACCAAAAAAGGGGAAAAGCCACTCAGCCATTTGTGATTTCTAAAAACACTTGTGGAGCAATTGAGAGGATCATCGCCAGCATCGTGAGCAAGCGTCTATGTCGCATTCTGATGAAATCCGACTAAATGGGAAGCTTCACATAGTACAAGGGCCAAAAAGGGACTGCAAGGTTTGCTGTGACCGTAACACGCCTGGAGGTAGGCGGGAAGTAACATATTACTGTGATACGTGTCCTGATAAACCTAGGATGCATCTTGGGCATTGTTTTATGAAATATCACACAAAAACTAATTACAGAGTGTAATATTTATTGTTTTCGATATAAAAATAAATAAATTGGTGAAATTTTATTATTTGTATACATTTGTTTGTTTATAAATGATTTTAAAGTACTTGTAAAATGTTTCCGCAATTTGGCCGAAATCGTCTCGAGTGGCTGGTTTGCACAAGCGAAAAAGGCCTCGAGCGCAAAGGGGTAGAAGACAAAACTTTCTAGCAATAGTTTAATG